>CABFOW010002937.1:58285-71663 GCA_902141385.1 Timema californicum
TTTTTTTTAGACCGTAGAGTGAAAAAAAAGAAAAGAGAAAGCATATTTCATACTTAAATATTATATTCTACTGCTACGTGCTCTACCTCTCCCCTCCCCCCTTTAGCTCGCAAAAAAAAAAATGAAGAACGGATATTAGAAACTACTATAAGACATATAATTTTCAAAAGTTTTATTTATCTAATATGTTTACACGAAAGTTATCGGAATTATGAATGGTTTGAGCTACCTTATGGTCTTTATTATTTTCTTTCTTCTTGTTGGTTGCTTAATCTTAGTTTTTATCCTTGAAGGGGAAAAAAAAAATAAGTACGGTAACTAAAGTTTTTAAAATAAAGTTGTAGAGCAAAATAATAACTGTGGAAATTATATATTTTTTCTTACATTTTCTTACTGATGAATAGACTTGAGTTGAATAATTTTTTTAAAATTTAGTCATATGACCAGTTAGTTTGCAAACAAAAATAAAAGTACAAAAAATGTACTAGTTATTTATGTGTGAATTTAACATTTATGATTTATTTTGATATCTAAAAAAGAAAAATTACAGTGTTTTTTGAACATTATCTTGATAGCTTTTAGAGAATTGTAAAATATTGATTGAGGTTTTCAGTTTCCTCCACCCTGCGGACGTTAACACCAGAGACATTATCAAATGGACTACAATAAAGAACAACGAATGTAGTTTTCTCCTCAAACTCTCATAGTGATTACAGCGCTTGGTGGTTGAATGTATAACTAGCATCAGGTCTGCTGTATACCAGATATATTAATTTTTTCAATATTATAATAATTAAAACCATAACTATTAAATCCCCTTTCCCAGGATTTTCTAATTTTAATATCTTATATCGGTATTTAATGTTTATTTATATCAGTATAAATTCGTATCCTGTCCTTTTCCTCTGTTTGTCCTTTATGTTATTCCTTTTACATGTTCCTATCTATGTTCCTATCATTCTTTACCATTTTCCTTTTTCTCTCCTTTTGTTTTTTTGTTTTCTCTTTTAGGAAGTTGCGTTGCGCGTTTCACACTCCTCCCTGATGAGTTCCGATAGAATGAAACCTAGGTCGGGGGATCCATTGGCAGCAGTGTAAAGTGTGAACTGTGTTCTTCTTTTCATTGTAAGGGCCATATTGTGTTCGTCCCTTTTATATGTTTTCTCTCCACCTTTCCTATACCTTCTTCTAAATATAATACAATGTTCTATATCGACAATAGTGATAGTCAAAATAGTAGCTAAAGTTTATTTGACCGATCGATGCGAGGTTTTGTTTTAACTTGATCATTTTACATTTCGTCTGTCTGCCCGGATATTTATGAAGTGACAACATTAAAATACTGTGACAAATTTTAACGAAATTTTGCAAGGTCAGCATTTGAGCTAAGGTTGAACAACGTATTCACATTACATAATTTTTTCAATCTGGTTAACCGTTTCAATTTGTTTAAACGTTTCAATTTGGTGGTCACTGAAAAGGTTTTTCGTTTAATAGCTAACTCAAATGATTTGAGTGTATAATTCTAAGTCTTCTACCAAGTGTCTTGAGTTTTTTTTCTTTTACATATAATGAGACTGGCGTCTTAAACCACGTGAACATTGTTTATTCTCTTTGAATATAATGTTGGTCTACTATTTAATATAAAGTAATTTGTTTTATATCTAATTCAGTGTGTTCCAACCTAAGGGCTGTGGAACAGTTCGTAAATAAAGTTAGACCTCATCTAGGAATTGAAGACTTTCTACTTTCTATCGATACCTTGGAGATAAAGTATTGTGATCGTCAAACAATTTCAACTCTAGATATTTCTTTTTTGGCAATTCAATTTGAATGGTTTTGATAGATTAACTAGCAGAGTTATTATATCTGTTAGTTATGACTATAGCCACATCTAAATATCATATTCTTTAAATTTAAAAATGACACTTAGACACTGGAATCGAACCCGTGACTTGGCTTAGTATGCCAGTGGTATATCCACTGAGGTATCCAGGAATCGTTCCTTGTCCTGGGTCATTCTACACTCATATTTAGATATGGCAATAACCGTAATTATCAAACATAATAATTAATAATAATATTTAGCAACACGTCTTACTACCCGTTCGGGTTATACGCTTTAAGTACTAATTACTCTAATGGATTAGGAATTGGGAAGGTTGAATTAGAGGAAATGAGTCCGCATTTGCGTGGAGGGAGAGTGGAAAACCATTTAGGAAAAACCACCCCCCAGTTCACCCAACCAAGATTCGAACCTCGATCTCCCCATCCTCAGCAGTCGAGCTCAACACGATAAGCGCGTTAGCCAACTACGCCACCGAGGCGGGTTCAAACATAATAGCTTTGCTATTTAATCGATCATGAAATGCGCATTCGTCCGGATTGTAATTGTATTACTATCGGTATTGGCAGAATAAAGCCCTCCCGAGTTGAAGGTGGCTGCTTTCTCTGAAAGCTCGTGATCTTAAGGCCCTTAGCCCTGTCGGATGCAAGTCTTAAACTTATTTTGTGGGATGGTGGGCGGGATTGTGAAAGGCGTGGCGTGGCTTTACAACCGACCAAAGTATACTTCCGCGCCAACAAGAAAAGATGGATCACGGAAACCGTAGATGGCGCTAGCTACCGGACAGGTCGCGCGGGAAAATCAGTTTTCTCGAGAATGAGTGAAATTTTTATGTTAATATTTTCAATACCGCTTCTAAGATCATGTATCAATGTTTATTAATTGTTACATTTTCTTATTTTTTGTTATGAAACCGGCTGTTTTCTATTGAAAAATGTCAATTTAATCGATATTTGATCACTGTTAGAATTAAAGAGGAGGTGTGTATATAAAAAAGTATAACTTAATCAACACGCTTCTATTCTTGAACAAACCGTTTCCTAAAAGAAAATTGCAAAACAATAAACATTTCATTAAGATAACCGTTTGTTACCATGGCTCCGCATTTCCATGCCAAATGAAAAGGGTCAATCACCTTAATTGATCATCTATTTGTAGCTGACAATTTCTACATGTCCATCACAGACTCTGCCTTAAAATATGATTGAAGAATGATCCTGGACACGGGACAGTTCCAGGATAGCCTATTGATTAGATCATTGGTGTTATAAGCAAAAGATCCCGGGATCGATTCCCGCTTCCGTGTATCATTTTTAAATTTAAAGAATTTGAAAGGTTCTACCAACCAAAAATATTTTTTTAAAGTATTGTAAGTAATTGTTTATTAAGTGTGGTTGGTAAGCCTGTATTAAGTTGATGGGTTTATTGCATATATAATCATATCTGTCCCTTGGAATGGAAATTGTTTAACGATCACAATAATTACATTATATATATATATATATATAATCTCTGAGAGGTCACAAGAAAGTATAAATGACGTGTCATAAATATTCAGTCCTTGAAAGTAACACATCCAAGCTGTTTTGTTTGATATTTTCATTCCTTGGTCTGTTAAAAGTTTATTTACTGACACATAGGCTTCCTTATTTATTTTCTTTCTTTGTTCGCGCCTCAATACCCATTTGGGGCAGCCTCATTATAAAGGCGCGTGACACGGACACATTTCAGATGTTATGACAAGAGGCTTTGTAAAATTTCAACTGTTGACAATTTTTTAGAAGTTATTGGACCATGAAATGGTTGGTGAGCTTCGTCTGAAAATAACTGAAGAATTAAGGGAGCCAGCTTGATAAGCGAAAAATATAGTTGGAAGAAGGTGTATGAAAGGTGGATAAATACATATAAAAGGGGACGAATACTATATGGCTTTTACAATGAAAAGGAAAACACAGTTCACACTTTACACTGCTGCCAATGGACAAAAAGTAATGATTGCCTCTTAAAGAAAATTGATCGTCACTGCCAAATCCCCCGGCCTAGGTTTCATTCTATCGGAACTTGCCAGGGAGGAGTGTGAAACGCGCAACGCAACTTACTAAAAGAGGATACAAAAAACCACACAAAAGGGTGAAAATGAAAAATGGTAAAGAATGATAGGAAATAATACTATGATGCGTTATTTCAAAATATGGTTCACGCAAAAATAAACTCGAAAAGTTCTAACAGGGTTTTTTGTCCTTAACATTTATATAGTATGACTGTTATTAATAGAAATAAATGGTACGGGACTCCGCACGGACTTTCTCGCTCTATTGTTTGAAAATGGCGATATTTACTCAAAACTCGTAATATGTGTAAAACGGAATAATATACACTAGCTAACTCAAGTATAAATTACACTATACTTATGTCAAACTTTTTTTTAGTCCCGGTTTTAAATTTTATGATTTTGTTTTTAAAGAATTAATGTCCTCATTTGTATGTTTGGACCGATAAAAAAGATAATTGTTGGGTCCGCAAGGTTCAACAATTTGTATTAAAATTTTAAATTCCGGTTAAAATTTTCGACATTTTATTTGGTGTTGCAAATCTTCATGCTATCGCATTGCTATTAAATTCCTCATTTATAAATTCTGACCAATAAAAAATGTAAATATTGACTATTGAGTATAAAATGGATATAGAGCATTGTTTGACAAATATTTATCCTAAGAGGTTTAAGAAAAAACATAAACTTTGAGAGACTTACTTATATTTAATTACTCTATGGCACTGGAGAATTATTGCGTTAAAACTTAAGTAGTATCTCTTTACAACTAAAGCTCACAAAATTGTATTAATATATTTGCCAACATCTCAGAAACTGTTGGATTCATAAAAATATATTTCATATAAAAGTTTTTTATTTTTAATAGTACTACAAATTTGCAATGATAAGTTATTAGGAATCTCAAATAGTTGCGGAGATACGGAATTTCTGCTTCTGTAAAGTATCTTAAAATTCATTTTCATGGTAAAATGAAAATAGCCACTTTATTTATAATCATAATCAACACCTAGATATGGATTTTAATCGAAATCTTTAGAGTCAATTTTGAGAAAATCGATTTTTTCCCTTATTGACCTTTCTTAAACTACTCTTAATTTTAAGTTTAAATAGACACACAGACAGACGTCATTNACGTCGACATACATCAACATTTCAGGTTAGATTTTCTTTTGCGGTCGCAAATATTTGTATTATAAAGAAATCTACATATTTGTAACAATAAGTAATTTAATATCTCAAATAATTTAGGAGATACAAAAAAAAAGATAATTTACGCATCAGACCGGAGCCCTTAAATTCATTTTACCGAAATATTGAGGGAATCCATTTTGTTTAGAATATTTATAAATTTTTATAAATGAAATTTAATCAAAATCGTTAGAGCCAATTTTGAGAAAATCGACTTTTTCTCTTTTTAACCTTCAGTAAACTACCCTTAATTTTAGGGTTATATCAAATTCCAAAAA
Source organism: Timema californicum (assembly GCA_902141385.1). Classification (NCBI taxonomy): domain Eukaryota; kingdom Metazoa; phylum Arthropoda; class Insecta; order Phasmatodea; family Timematidae; genus Timema; species Timema californicum. The sequence continues at coordinate 63,651 of CABFOW010002937.1, forward strand.
ACCCTCGGGGAAACCCTATGAAAACCCGAGATACCAAGTTTTAGCATGATCGGTAAAATAGTTTAAGCGCTAGTTGAAGGTGCAGACAGACGGAAAGTCAAAAACAACTTTTTTGGATTCGGGGGGTCACGAAACGTCAAGATTCATCAAAATCTTGAGTTTGATTTTTTTTTTTTACGAATACAATACTTTTTCTACCAGTAAGATAGCAAGAAAGTAAAAATGCGTGAAAATGGGATATTAGCTCTTTCTCAACGACTTTTTAGCATATTGCAAAGCTATGGGACTAGGCTCAATGAAAAAGGGCTCCATATTTATCCTTCCTCCATCAATTCTAGTAATTGTTTGATAAGCTCACAAAATACATTTTTTAAAGATGTTTGAGAACTAGTAATGAGCTTTCCTTTTTACCTTGAGATCAGAAGTCTCTTGGTTTTCTTTCACCTCTTTCTGATTAACATGGCAAAGGGTGGTTGTGGTTTGAATGAAAAAAAGCCGTATAAGCTTAGACAGTATGAAGTAGTTACAACACGGAGCATTGTATTTTAAACCGGGTAGCCTGACAGCGACTGATTCTTTATTGCAGACTAAGGTGACCGCCTTAAGGGACGTTTATTTTAAACAGGCACAGACCACTAGCATTCAAGTGTTTACCCCCACCCCCTCCCACCCCAATAAAGTTTTTTTTACGTTTAGTTGAATCCTCTACATTAAGTAATCTCAACAGAGTTTTAATATTTGTTATGAGCGTTGTGGAATATTAACAGGATTTAGTCTCTTAATTTGGAAAGTTAATTTTAAAAATCCACTACGTTCATGATGTTTTTTTGTTAAAAACTTTGGGTGTTCCCATCCCCTCCCTTCCCCCCACCTAAACGCTGCTACTTTTGATCGTTTCCTTAAACCAAAGTACGTACTCCACGTCTTACTACCCATCTAGACCATCTGCATAGTCACACAAAAAGGGATAGCTTTGAAATTGGTAAAATTTAGAAGAAACAAGCCATCATGTTGACGGAGGAGAGAACGCATCCACAAGTAAGACATTAAAACCCTTGTTTGGGATTTGTACCCCGACTACCCTAATCTCAGGAAAACCCCGCAATACGAGCTTGACGTTTAGTCCGTGTGCTCTACTGGTGTAGATCTTAACACATTTCCTTACGTTACACCTACACATTGTTAACTACTTTGGGATTTTTTTTACGGAATGAATTTTATATCTTAAATTTCACGTAAATCAATACATTTTTTCTCTCTCTTTATCAAGTATATCTTCCCCCCTCCTTTCCTAGAGAATAAGGGGGGGGGGTGAAGGAAAAATCGTTCCCCCGTTCTGCAGGTCTTTTGATCCTTTACCCCTATAATTTATAATGCTCCTTCGGTGACTACGTCGATATCTGTTCTCTCTGCTCCCCCTCCCCTCCCCTCCCCCTCCTTCTCCACACCCCTCTACATACCTTTCTTCTTTTCTTCCCCTCCCTACCTCGTGTAATACAGGCTTCTCATTCTATCTTTTTTAGGTTTATTTCCTCAACCCTCCAAAATGTATGTTTTTTACGTCATTCCCCTCTTTAAACCCCTCCCCAAACCCCACCCCTTCCCTGGTCTATACCTTCATCCCGACATCTTCCTGAAACTTGTTCTGATGTATATATATCTAGTCCTCTTCACAGGAATAATGTTAGTTAGACGGTTCTGCTATTGACAGAACAGTTTGAAAAATAAGATCGTTTAGCTCTCTGTAAACTCATTCCAATAAGGAGATTTGTTTGCTTCGAAATATTTCGCTAACTTGACATTCTCCCACATAGATAAAACCTCCTATATTATATACAGCATTATACATGCGTCTATATAAATACGTATATATAATAAATATCCTACTGATATAGGTACATAAATACATTATACCATCAAGTAAACTCTTTTCAATTACTTTAATCGTTTTTCACTTTGTAATATTCATTCAAAAATGTATTTAACTAGGTACATATTATTTCATTCACCCTCATATATTTCAAAAACATTTGATTCTTTTATAGTTTTTAGTGCTTATTAATACATAATAATACTATCAATCATCAATGATAATTTTATCATTTTTTTTAACACCACGTCTTACTACCCTTTCGGTTTATAGGCCTACGCCTATATACTAATTACATTAACGTGTTAGGAATTAGGAAAGTTTAATTTAGATGAAGTACACCCACATTAGCTTAGAGGGAGAGTGGAAAACCATGTAGGAAAAACCGTCCTCAGTAAAACCGAATGGGATTGAACTCTGTTATACCTGTCTTCGGCAGTCTAATATAGTGCAAGAGAAGCGCCTTAGACAATCCGGCCACCGAATTGGGCTTTTATCATTTGAGGTTACAATTTGTTCTGTTTTTTTAATTAGTCTTTAACTTACACTAGAGCACTAGAACGTAGATATGCACTAATCGGGTAGAAAGGCGAACACGTATATAAACAATAAATATTTTTACTAGCATCACTTAGATTTGATCCAGGGTCCCTTAGAATTTACTTATGAATGGACATTTCTGACATGTACAAAAAGTTAACTAACTTTCTTTTACATATCATACGCCAAATAATGTGATCTTCACTTGTCACTTTTTATGGATGATATCAAAAACTATAAAACACAAATAAAATATTAAAATGACAATCACTGTTTATCGCAAAAATATATTTATATATATTTTTAAAGTCCCTTCATACAAAAGTCATGCAATAAAATACCAGTGACTGGCGTGCTTGGACGATCTTATGGGCAAAGACATCGATATTAAATATACAATCTCCGATGATGGGGTGATCAAGGTTCGAATCTCAGCCGAGAGCATTGTATTTGTTTTCTCTTCCACATGTGATTTATCCCTGTGGTTTTCTCATCTGCTTCTCACGCTGATGCGGGTATTTTTACTTCTTAGCTACCGATAGTTTAGCTCAGTTGGTAGCGTGTTTGCCTGTTGAACTAAAGGTCCCGGATTCAATCTCCGACAATTCACGTTGATGAATTAATGGCCTGGGGGCTGGGTATTGTGTCGTTTCTGGATTTAAATTAGTTTATAAATCGTGGGCTGAGATATCTGTCGGTTAGAAAGTGCACGTTAAATAACTAAGATTAAAAAAAGGTAGCCTTTCATTTCTACCTACCCCTTACCATCAAACCCAGTGTTTTGTTTTAATGTCATATTTTAGCTTACTACCCGTTCGGGATATCCATATAATGTATACAAATGGGGTAGGGATGATTGAGGTAATTTAAAGTAAATGTACCCTTATTTGAGTTCAAGGAAAACGGGAAATAATTTTTTTAACTACCTTCTGTACTCTTAAGGTTCAAACCCTTGTCCTCGCCTTCAACGGAAAGCCGGACTAAACTAGATTGACGTTAATTACATATGCCCTCCAACAGGTGTAAAAAAACCCACACAATGTTCATAATTTCGGCACTCGACCAATACAAGTTGATAAGCCGTGTACTCATCTGCAAACGGAATGGTGAACCGAACGCCAAACGGACCAAAAAAAACCCGGCAACATCTCATCGAACCTGCAATATTTCAGATATCCACTCAATGTCGGTATTTCAGCGAACCATCGACGAGTGTTGAGCGTTATTTAGGACCCTAGAAATAAGGACGATTCTAGCCAATTGTTGAGAATGACGCGTGTAACAAAATAACGTATGATTTATCGGCACACACATAATAAGAAATATCTTTCTTGTACGGATATGGCTTCTTTTAAAATCGCATTTCTTTGTGCGATTTATGGTCCAATTAAATTCGCAAGTAGATCATAATCATCAGAATGCATTCTGATAGAATTTTGAAAGTTTCTGTTTAATTCTTGAGCTCACAAGTATTTTAATAATCTAACGCCAGCAGATAAAACTAAGTTTACCACTAGTGTCTTTTTAATTTCTCGCTATCTTACAGGTAGAGAAATCGTGATCGTCAATAAAATCGAACTCTAGATTTTGATGAATTTTGACGTTTCATGATCCCCCCAAATCAGAAAAAGTTGTTTTTGAATTTACGTCTGTCTGTCTATCTTTCTGTACGTCGAAGTAGAGCCTAAACTATTTTACCGATCAGACTAAAACTGGGTATTTAGGGTTTTCACAGGGTTTCCCCGAGTTTTTTTTAATTGGATATCTAGTCCTAAAATTAAGGGTAGTTTCCTTAAGGGCGAAAAGATAAAAATCAATTTTATCAAAATCGGCTCCAACGATTTTGATTAAAATTCGTATCCAGGCGTTGATTAAGATTATAAACAAAATTGATATTTTCATTTTCCTATGAAAATGACTTTTAGAGTACTTTATAGAAACGGAACTTTCTTATCTCCACAATTATTTGAGATACTAACGTATCATTGCATAATTGTAGTACTATTAAAAATAAAACATAAATCTTTATTTGAAATATATCTTTATAAACCAGAGATATTGAGATATTGGGATATTGGCAAATATATTAATAAAATTTTGTGATCGTTAGTTGTGAAGAGATACTACTTAAGTTTTACCACAATAATTCTCTAATACTATAGAGAACGTAAATATTAGTAAGTCTCTCAAAAAGTTCATGATGTTTTTACTCATAGGGGAAATATGTGTACAGCAAAGATCTATCTCTATCATTTTAGATTCAGTAGTCAATATTTACCTTTTTTATTGGTCTAAATTTATAAATGAGGAAATAAATATCAATACAATAACCATAGGATATGCGAACCCTAAAAAGATGTGAAAATTTCAACCATAAATAGAAATTTTAATACGAAGTTTTGACCCTTGGAGGCCCAATATCGATATTTTTTATTGGTACAAATATATAAATGAGGACTTTAATTATTTAAAAATAAAATTATAAAATTTAAAACATAGAGTACAAAAATGTTTTATATAAGTATAGTGCAATTTTTGCTCGGGTTTGCTAGTGTATAGTTATTATTTCGTTTCACGTATACTGTATTACGAGTTTTGGGTTAAGTATCTCCATTTTTGAACACTAGAGTGAGAAAGTCCGTGCGGAGTTCCGTACCATTTATTTCCCTATGTTTCTTCTTAAGGGCAAGATGAATATAAATATATGCGGCTGTCACTTATTGTTTGATATATATTGGACTTGGGTGGTACTCGCTATGGAAACTGAAAACCATCGAACCGAACACCCGACCACCTGTTAAGTGTTCGAAAAAGTTTCTCAGTTCAGCTCAGCGTATGGTTTGGCGAGCGGCTCGCTGTTCGTTAAACCATTCCGTTCGCCCGGTGTTGTGTACGCGGCTTTGAACACAACTTTTCTTGTTTTTCCCCTCCCACGACTAAAGTGTTTGAATGGAGTTTCGCTGCAACCTGGTTTGGAGAACGGGCGGTCGTATCTCATGCCACTCTTCCACAGACATCGTAAATAAATATAAGGTTTCCGAAATTCATTTTAAAGTTGAGTGGGAGATGAAAGCTCTCTGGCAAAAAAATATATATAAAATAGGGGGGGAGGGGGGGCTGGTGGTAGTGTGTGAGTAGAGGATGGATGAGGGGGTGCAAGGGGGTATGCGATGGAGTCTTTTTCATGCAGGTTGTTTTCTAGCCGTCTCTTGTGTTTTCTCCCTTCTTACCACTTTCTTTTTTATTCTATTCAACTTTCTCTGTTTACGTTTCTATCTTTCTTTTGTTGTTTATCCGCTTTTCCCTTGTTTACTTTCAGTTTATACCACTTCACCCCCTTCCCTTTTCATGACTCGCAAGTACAGGGTGTGAAGGTAGTAGGTCGATTCAGATTTCAGTAGTCATCGCCTACCTCTGGGAGTGCATGACGTCACAACTATCGATAATTATTATTAGTTGTTCACGTTTAGAAACAAGCCCAAAATACAATTATTCTAGAACATGTTTCAACTTTTTATACGTCAAATCATGTGATATACAGCAATTACTTTTTTTATATATATTATCAATACCTATAAAATAACACTTATTAATAATCTGGTAGAATGCTATCACAGTTGGTATTAGAACAAAATTTGAATTTTCTAAATGACCCTTCTTGTGAAAATTAGACTGAAGATTAGAAGCATAATTTAGACCAGCCTAGGTAGACATATGGTCTAAGGCAAGTGTCGACAACCTTTTAAAAGCCTAGGAAAAGTCTAGGGCAAGAGTCGACAACCTTTTTAAAAGTCTAGGGCAAGAGTCGACAACCTTTTTAAAGTCTAGGGCAAGAGTAGACAACCTTTTTAAAAGTCTAGGGCAAGAGTCGACAACCTTTTTAAAAGTCTAGGGCAAGAGTCGACAACCTTTTTAAAAGTGTTGTGCCGAAGTAATACTGCAAAGTCGCTCAGAGTGCCAACCGATTTAATCCCACCCAAATCGTTTATATTTCCATACTAATTAGTTAGTAATGTTATTAAAACCAATCATTAAATTTGATCTTGTAAAATGTAAATAAAACATGTTTCTAAATCGAATACTTTAAATAACTACCGCTTCTTGAATATTTAATATTTTAATATAAATCGGTTAAATCAGAATAAATATCAAAGTTATACATGTGTTTTGCAAAATTTAAATTATGAGGATATTATTTTGAAATTTTGAAACAAAATAATTGAATCATTGAAACATAAAACACGTTGTTATTAAAATGTATTACTCATATTAATGGTTTTAATTAAAAATAAAGGTTTTAATTAAAAATAAAGGTTTTAATTAAAAATAAAGATTTTATATGATTTCTATTCAAATCACCCCTGCGTGTTATTGACAATCGTTCTCGTGCCATAGGTTGCTGACCCCTGGTTTAAGGCATCACTCTCGCAATATACTGGGCAGCTGATGACTAGGAGATCGGGGTTCGAATCCTGGTTTGTTATACTGAGGAGTTTTTTTTTACTAAACCAGTTTTTTACTCTTCTTCCACTAAAATGTGGGTACATTTCCTTTAGATTCAATGTTCCTCATCCCTAGAACAATAGGGTAATTATTACATATGCATATAGCCCGTAAAGGTAATAATACGAGGTACTAAAAAAAACTAAATATATGAGAAAGGAAGGAGGAAGGTTTTATAGAGGGAAATCCCCCCGTATTCGCGTGGAGAGAGGATAGTAAAAACAAAAATAAAACCACCTTCACAGTGGACCCGGCCAAGATTATAAACTCAACTTCTCCGTCAAAGGCAATTCAGTTTATTGCGAGGCAAATTCCTCAGACCACGACCACCGGTGGATGTCACAAATTTAATCCACACAACAGTATAATACTGAAAATCCTAACTAAATGGGGATTAGTTCTTTTGAAAAATAAACCCCCTTTTTTTAAACCGTATATTATGAGTATGTCAACATTAACAATTTTATATATTTTATTTATTCATGTCTACAGCAGGAAAAATCTTTTAGAAAAAAAAATAACATAAAAAAGGCCTTGACCATTTTATATTTGATCAATATATTTTACCAATTAGAGTACAAACAAATGAACATTTATCTTGTAATTATTTGCATGTTTCGTCCACGCTATCCGTATTTTAATTACGCTAGCGTAGTGATGATGAGGGTATTATTTTTAGAGGAATTGTCCCCTCGTTTGCATTGAAACTGAGAGAAAAACCATTTAGAAAAAGAAAAAAAACACCCTTGGTACATCTGCTATTGATACACAGGGAATCTGACATTTAGTCCGCGTTACCACCGATGTGGTTCTTATCGAATTTATTTTGAACCATACATTTTAATATGAAACCAAGATACTTTGTTTTTCATTGAGAAATGCCAAGGTGACGGATCACTTATGTTTCCAAACTTTTGAAACTTCCTGTTCAGTTGTTTTTTTTCCTTCACACACCCGAACATTTCTCTCTTCTTTCGTTCATACTCTATTCCTTTTCGTACTTCATCTCCTCGTCTTTCTGTTACGTCTCACGTTCCGTTTTGTTCTTATCGTTTCTTTTTTTTGTCTCGACTGCATGTAAATATTTTCTCATGCCCAGC
>CABFOW010002937.1:72947-87286 GCA_902141385.1 Timema californicum
GGGGAGAGGGGGAGGACTCGATCAAACTCTGATGGTGGTCGTGTGTAGAAGTGCGACTTGTCGTGTGATCAATGGTGTGTAGTTCGATTGTACTCCGTGGTTTCGCCGCTCGTGTTTTGTCTGAGTGGTGTGTGGTACGCTCTCCACCTCCACCCCCCTCCCTCTTACACAATCTGTCCATTAACCCTCCCCTCCCCCAATCAATATCTCCCCTTTCACTCTACTCACGTGATTTATCGGCCAAGGAGGTTGTGTTCTTGGTCCCCGAGTGTCAGTGTGGCTTATTAAAGTCAGCTCATCCTTGCCCTTACAACGGATGACGGGGGTGGTCAGCGAAACATTTACGAGGGAGGATGGTGGGGACATTATTAATATAATGACACCTGATGGTGGTCACGTGACCTCAACCTCGCCTGGTCTGCTGTGAGGTACGTACTGTATAGGATTGTTTCCCTAAATGGTTTTACAATCAGCTTCCACGCAAATTCGGGTACGTTTCCTCTAAATGTTATATTTTTCAACCCTAAACATGGACGGCTAGCCTGACTTGTCAGTAAAATGCGTTTCAAAGATCATTGCGGGTGAAAGTCACAGTAATACCAATTATTTTATTTTATTTTATTTAGCACCGCGTCTTACTACTCGTTAGGGCTATACACAGAGCCCTGCTTTTATGGTGAATAAAAAAGCCCAATTTCGTTTTTAAGTTTCCCAAAAGCGGTGAATAAGCGGTGAATTATAAAAATCTTATTTTTGCGACGAAATTATCGAATTAAGACAAAAGCGTTAAAAAAGTGGTTTTTACCAAACTTTCGTGATTAAGGTGACTTTGTTGGGTTAAAACTAGACTTCCAGGACAATGTTTGAAACAGGCAAACTAAACATATTGAAGTTAGAACCAAAAATTACATTTTGTTTGGACAAAACGGTAAAAAACACTAGTACGCAAAAAAATGTGCTGTCAACTTATTAAAAAAGTAAGATTTAGCGGCAGCTGGTCCGGGAAAAGTATGTACAAGTCACAAAGACAAAGTATTACACAAAAATCATCTTGTTACTTCACAAAAATTGTGACTATATTTTTAAATCTCAATTAAGGCTAGAAAAATACAAAATAACTACTCAACATCACCAAACTGCAACATGCAGCTGGTAACAATGTTATCCACTTTCATTGTGGTTCTGCGGTCTGTTACTACTAAACTATACCTAGAAAAATATCGTTCTGAATCTGCATTTGAAATCGGCAGCCACATCGCTTGCAAACACTTTGTTGCGAAGTCACTGAACATACTGTCTGTCTTCAGCCCTAGCAGCACATTCTCAATTTTTAAACTGTCGACGCCATCACTCTCTTCCATCCAAACTTTCAATTTTTATTTTTCAATATCCCAAAATATTAGCGCGAATGTCGAAAATCGCGACTAAATCGCGATTATCGCGGACATCATTTAAAATCGCGAATATTGCGCTAAAACGCCGATTTCGCGAATTATCGCGACAATTCTGAGCATATATTTGCAATCAGGGTAACCTGAAATGTGAACATCTGAAAGAAAAANGCATGCGCTGTTTGGTATTAAATGTTAGCGCAAGGGCAGTAGACTCAAATGACGTCTCTGTCACAGAACGCTATTGGTCGAGTCCAGCGTAGTCGGAGGGGTTGCGCATGCGCTGTTTGGTATTAAATGTTAGCGCAAGGGCAGTAGACTCAAATGACGTCTCTGTCACAGAACGCTATTGGTCGAGTCCAGCGTAGTCGGAGGGGTTGCGCATGCGCTGTTTGGTATTAAATGTTAGCGCAAGGGCAGTAGACTCAAATGACGTCTCTGTCACAGAACGCTATTGGTCGAGTCCAGCGTAGTCGGAGGGGTTGCGCATGCGCTGTTTGGTATTAAATGTTAGCGCAAGGGCAGTAGACTCAAATGACGTCTCTGTCACAGAACGCTATTGGTCGAGTCCAGCGTAGTCGGAGGGGTTGCGCATGCGCTGTTTGGTATTAAATGTTAGCGCAAGGGCAGTAGACTCAAATGACGTCTCTGTCACAGAACGCTATTGGTCGAGTCCAGCGTAGTCGGAGGGGTTGCGCATGCGCTGTTTGGTATTAAATGTTAGCGCAAGGGCAGGAGACTCAAATGACGTCTCTGTCACAGAACGCTATTGGTCGAGTCCAGCGTAGGAGGAGGGGTTGCGCATGCGGTGTTTGGTATTAAATGTTAGCGCAAGGGCAGGAGACTCAAATGACGTCTCTGTCACAGAACGCTATTGGTCGAGTCCAGCGTAGGAGGAGGGGTTGCACATACGCTATTTGGTATTAAATGTTTGCGCAGGGGCAATAGGCTCTAATGACGTCTGGGTCACCGAGAGCCCTTGGTCGAATCCTGTGTAATTGAAGGGGGGATAAGTTGCGAGAGACTAAAATTGTGATTTTTTTTCCATTTTTGATCATCTTTGGAAACATATATTTACCTTCCTAAATATTTCAAGGCCATTTTACAGTGCGCTATCAATATAGGCACCCTTTTGTGTACCAAGGCTGGTAAAGTTCCATTAGAAGGTATATACCTACACAGATAAACATGGTCATTATGCTCTTTATACCTGTGTCCTTTATCTTGGCGTTGTATCCCCTAACCACTGAGCTAGTGTATGGGACTCTCACGGTCATCCTTGGGGGGACCCCCTTAGGGATTCAGGTGTTCACTCTTGCTCCACTGCTGCACACATTCAAAGTGACACGTTGTCGCACCAGTTCACACATCACCTGACAGGTGGAACTACACTCTAACCACCAAATGATGGACCTTTATTAAGAGGCCAGGCAACGCTTGTCTTACCCAGTAGAGTAATAGGAAAGTTGGTCGAAAATATTTTCCTACACTGTAAGTGAGCTACAGAGGTTGGTCGACACTTGTTCATAACTATAAGTGAGCTACAGAGGTTGGTCGACACTTTTCCTACACTGTAAGTGAGCTACAGAGGTTGGTCGACACTTGTTCATAACTATAAGTGAGCTACATAGGTTGGTCGACACTTGTTCATAACTATAAGTGAGCTACATAGGTTGGTCGACACTTGTTCATAACTATAAGGGAGCTACATAGGTTGGTCGACACTTGTTCATAACTATAAGTGAGCTACATAGGTTGGTCGACACTTGTTCATAACTATAAGTGAGCTACAGAGGTTGGTATGTTTATTGTGATTACTTTAGGATGTTTCCTCAATGCCGTTTTTGATGACTTTATAATATCCCCATGATGGAGTTTAGGATCCCCATAGGGTGGGGGTGCTTTCTAGACATAGTTATTGACAGCTTTATTCTATCCTTACATTCTAACATTCTATAACGTGAGAGTATTATATTTCCAAAAATAAATCCCACAAGAACTTAAGATAATTTCATACTACTGACCGATTACGTGGAGTTTGTTTGATTCAAAAGATCTATTATTCATTTTCACAAATATCCACTATTCACTAGGCACGTATTCCCTTGAAAAATATGTAAATACGAGAAAAATTCAAGAATCGAGAAAAAGTATTGCTGTCATAAACATTGTAGAAGCCGAGATTATGATGAATCTTTACGTTTTATGTAGATCTGAACCCAAAAAAGTGGCTTTTACCATTCTTCCTGTCCCCATGTTTGTCTGTCTGTTCTTGGCCACATCTGAAATGGTTTGATGGATTTTTTCAAAGTTTATATCTAGATGCTATAGGGCAATCAATAACTCGGGAAGGCAATCAATACCTTAGGAGAATATTTTGATTTTGAATATAGCCTTCCAATTTAAGATGGTTTACTGTTGAGAGGATGACTATGGATTGAGTGACGAAGCAAATATATGAAGGTAGAGTGTGTGGATCAAATGAAAGGGATAGGCCATCTAAGACGTGGTTAAATATTGTAGACGAATGTGTGAAAAATAAAAACCTTAAGGAGTTTTAAGAAAATTGATGTTGTTGAAACGAAGGGAGTATGTAAGGAAAGAGTAGTGTGGAGAAAGTTAATAAGGATGAATTAAGGACGGAGTTGATGTTTTTTTAGTTTTTTTATAGCAATATGCACATTTTCTGGCCTAACCTGTGAGGGAACGACGTGATTAGGTATGTATGTCTGATTTTAATTCATTCTTTTTTATAATTTGGCTTTAACAATTTCGTTTAAAATATATATCTGGGGAGTGTTTTATATGAAAAATAAAGCTGTATATTTTGGCGGGTTAGAGGGGGGATTTGTTAAGGAGTAGTTAACTGATGTTTTTTTTTTTAAATTTGAATATTTATAAAAAGTTGCTCTAATTATTTGATTCAAAATTGATAGGCCTATTTGTTAAGATTTTTACATTATATTATTATATATACTTGTGTTCTCTATATAAAAAATACATTTTGTAGTAGTTTATTAATATCGTTTTTTATAAAATTAGAATTTTTGGAAAATATCAATGATTTTTTTTCATGATTATATTCGAGGGACTACTTTACCTGATAAATAATGTTATTTGTTAGTTTTTCTAAAATAAATTAACTTAAGGTTATTTTACTTACAAAAAATTAAAATAATATTTTTCTATATGACCTGGTAAGTTCAAAAGAGATATCTGAGAATAGTTATTCATGATAAATTAGAACCTATTTTTATATTTACGAATTAAACATAACTTTAAGGTAGTTTAAAAAAAATTTTTTAAAATTTGAAAGATTTAAAAATATTTTAACAGTTACATATGGAACTTTTATATAAAAAGGGATTATTGTGATTAACAAGGTGTAATGTTTGTTTTTATAAAGAAAACTTATTTAAAGGTTAGCTTACTCAACGACTATTTTCAAATAATTCCTTACAAGCTATACAACATGAGAAAGTTTGTGAGATTGTGTCGTACCATTTATTTTATATTTCACTGCTTCAATATATAAAAAAAGAAAAAAAAATATTTTTTCAAGGTATAAAATTGCTATTGCAGGAGTTGTACATTTTTAAATAAAAAGTTTTCTCATTGAGTCCGTCATGAACTTTAGCCCTTTGGTGAGGCCATAAAATACACATGAACTTCTACAAAAGCAACACAGAGTTTAAAAAAAAAAGACTGCCGGACATCCCATTTTAAAATGATCTCTCTGGATGAAAAGAATAATAAAATTATTTTACATTAGTATCTTAATGAAAGGCCTTTCCTAATTAATAAAAAAAAGTATTAAAAAACATATAAAGTTATTCAAGTAAACAAATTTCAAAACTCGACTTTTAATTCACGGCAGCGATGATAATCACATGAATATAATAATTTTGTAATGTTAAATTTTAATTAATTATCGAATATGTATATATATATTCCATTCTTTGCACCTGAATACATACCCGGACTGTACAAATAATAAGAAAGGTAGAGCTAAAATTTAAGTTTACCCACATTTTTCTAGTGGTGAGATGGGAAACTTTTAAAGTAATTCGATCATCAGAATTGTATTGCATAATTTTAGCAAGTGTCAGCTATAAATAGTTATTTATTGATTTCATACAATTACAGTTCACGAATTAAAGGGGCCAAACTTGATATTTAATCTTTTTGTGTACCATTGTTAAGGTGCGGCAGAAGGGAGCGCAAGTATTTTTTTACAGTTTTTATAGAATTGCATTTTTTTGTGGACAAAATAAATCAAATCTTTCTCCAGTAGCAACATAGAGTTTAGTTATCTGCACATGCTAATATCAACAGATCTTTAATATATATCAAGGGTGTCCTGGAATTTTGTCAAAACTTTTTCTCTTTATTTAAAATGTTTTGACAATATTCCAGGACACCCTCGACAGATATTAAAGATATGTTGATGTTAGCATGTGCAGAAATCTAAACTCTATGTTGCTACTGGAGAAATATGTTATCTATTTTGGCCAAAAAAATCTAATGCTATAAAAACTCGCACTCTCTTCTGCCGCACCTTAAGGTAAAGTAATAAATGTTTGGGACTGAGATTTAGTATGAATATTTTTACTATTAAAATTAATAATATAAATATTTCAATGAAATAATATGTATAGTATTAATTATATTAACAATAATTATTTTAATAATATAGATATTTCATTGTATATACCCCGTATGAATGTCTAGTTATATAAATATCAGCCCCGTACATTAATTTATTTACCTTAACAATGGAACGCAACATAAAATAGCATTAAAAAGAAACTTTTAAATGAAGAGAGAATTTTCTCATTAATTTCTCCTTGAAGAATATTCAAGAAATGTTGAGATTACAATGTGAGAAAAACCGCCTTGGTTGCGTAGTTGGCTAACGCGCTTGTCGTGTTGAGCTCGACTGCTGAGGACGGGGAGATCGAGGTTCGAATCTCAGTCGGGTGAACGGGGGGTGGTTTTTCTCAAAAGGTTTTCCACTCTCCCTACACGCAAATGCGGGTTCATTTCCTCTAATTCAACCTTCCCGATTCCTAATCCATTAGCGTAATTAGTACTTAAAAGCGTAAAACCCGAACATCTAGTAAGACGCGGTGCTAAATATTATTATTACTTTGTGAAAAAAAAATTAAACTATGTTTCTAACGGAGAAATAGTTTAGTTATTTAGTTAATTTTTTTCAGTAAAAACTGCTAAAACACTGCCCTAAAGTCTAAATATTTAGCACACCACCATCTTATCACGGCCGGCTGGGATTCAAACTCGGAGATCTTTTGCAAAACAAATGAGTCCGATACCTTTATCAGCGTGGTCACTGGTGGGAAGACAATTTTAAGGAACCCTGTTTTGATTCCGTCTGCTGAGGATATATATAATATTTTTATTATTATATTATATGTGCTTTTTGCATAAGGGTTCGTTCTGCTATCCAATTAATAATTTATCTACATTTAGGACGGTAAAAAAATATATATAGAAAGAGAGAAAGTCTAATCATCATAAACTTTTACCTGGATGACAGTTCAAAAATAATACTTTTAGGTTTTTGGTTTGTCAACACTTGTAAAAGATCCTGTTTTGTTATAAATGTAAAAAAAAAAATAATTACAGGTTATATTTTACATTTAAAATAATGTCAACTTAAGTTTTATCACATTATTTTTTAACTTTTAATAATTTATTTTTACCCAATTTGGAACAATATTTTAAACATAATTAAAACTATTTACTCTCTGTTTTGGAATTTTACCTATGATGTGTAATGTAGTGCCTAAATACCTTTTAATACAGGCATCGTATTAACTTTTAAAAGAGAAAATACTTGTCATTATGTATATATAATTTACGATATTATCGTATTTCGAACTATTTAACTGAATAAAATATTTTGAAGACTTTTTTTGAAAGTGATTTGAATAATAATTTTTTAAGTGGAATAACACGATAAATAAACTTTGTCTGTCCTCAAATAAATATATAAATAATATTGGCCTAAATTACTGTGGCTAGCTATCAAATTTATACCTTACCATATGTTTTCATCACGGTTATCTAAAGTAATGCTGTTCGCGTAGGGATATATTGGGGTTATTTCTAGTAACTTTTTGAGCTGTCCATCCAAGTAAAATAAGGTCGTGAATGTATTATATAACTTGATTTTCTTATCAACGGACATTTGTAATAATATAAACACATTTTTACGATCAACATTGATAATTTTTTTATGTATTACTAGTGTTTTTTTTTGCATTGATAATATCTATAAACAGTGGCAGCCGCATATCACCTGACTTTGCGTATGAATACGTAAAAGTATATCATGTAACTTTATCTAGATATCAGATATATATATATATACCCATTCGTTAGAAAATAGGGGTATATTATTTTAAATGTATTGTACTAGGTTAAGTTTGTTTGCTAGACGTGTGATAATACAGTTAGTATGTTTATAAATGTATACTTTAAATTCCCTTATTGCAAAAAATAAACAAATGTTTAAACGTTTTAGAGAAAGCATCCTAGCTTCTCAACTTTGACATGAGTGAAGTTCTACCCTCTATTGAGCTGAATTCATTCCTCTCTCCGAAGCTTACACACTCATGTCTTATGATGCTACTGAATCCTCCAATGAACACGGTACTTACAAACTGGACTATTCAGGGACTGACCACTGAGCTAGTCAGGGACTAACCACTGTGTTATTCAGCGACTAGCCATTCAACTTTCCAGGGACTAATCACTTAGCCTTTCAGGGACTAATCACTGTGTCATTCAAGGATTGACCACTGAAATAATCAGAGACTATTGGCTGAGATATTTGGGGACTTATCACTGTGTTATTCAGGGGCAGACCACAGAGCTAATCAGAGACTAATGACTGAGATATTTGGTGACTTATCACTGTGTTATTCAGGGGCAGACCACTGAGCTAATCAGAGACTAATGACTGAGATATTTGGGGACTTATCACTGTGTTATTCAGGGGCAGACCACTGAGCTAATCAAAGACTAATGACTGAGATATTTGGGGACTTATCACTGTGTTATTCAGGGGCTGACCACAGAGCTAATCAGAGACTAATGACTGAGATATTTGGTGATTTATTACTGTGTTATTCAGGGGCATACCACTGAGCTAATCAGAGACTAATGACTGAGATATTTGGGGACTTATCACTGTGTTATTCTGGGGCTGACCACTGAGCTAATCAGATACTAATGACTGAGATATTTGGGGACTTATCACTGTGTTATTCTGGGGCTGACCACTGAGCTAATCAGAGACTAATGACTGAGATATTTGGGGACTTATCACTGTGTTATTCAGGGGCAGACCACTGAGCTAATCAGAGACTAATGACTGAGATATTCAGGGACTAATAACTGAGATATTCAGGGACTAATAACTGAGATATTCAGGGACTAATAACTGAGATATTCAGGGACTAATTACTTAGATATTTAATGACTAGTCACCTAGATATTCAGAGACTAATCACTGTGTTATTCATGGACTGACCACTGATATAATGGAGGACTAATGGCTGAAATATTCAGGAACTAATCACTTTGTTATTGATGAATTAACCAATGAGATATTCAGTGATTAATCACTAAGCTATTCAGGAACTAGCCTCTATATATTCAAGGACTAATCCGTGAGCTATGCAGGGACTTACCACTTAGCTATTCAGAGACTAATCACTAATATAGTCATACATTAACCGCTGAGCTACCCAGAGGCTAACGGTAGTCATGGAGCAACCCACATATCCCGTGTCCAGATTCTAATCTTCCCCGGGGTTGTGACAGCACAGATGGACGGTGGCAGACTTGACCATGCTCACTAACGTTGATCTTCAAACGCTGAACAACCACGTTTTAGGTCAACATTTATACTTCACGTGGCTGAGAAATCTTGTGGTCCCAGTCGCTGATAAACCCTCAACTCACCCTCACCGAGCGACCGTATAAACAGTCACACAAAAAACGAACAAAAGCCAAAGAGTGGATGGACTTTCCTATCACCGGAGTGAGATTTCGGTAGTTTTTTTCGGTCTCCTTATCCATCCCCCCCCTCGCTTTTCACATAAAGTGGTGGAGGGAAAGGGGGTTGGAAGTGGGAGGGGTGGTTCACCATGCTCACGCCTGGCCGGCGCAGTTGAAATGAAACTTTCGAAATGACGAGACATCAGCACTACCATCATCATCATCATCATACGTTTCGAAACAGAGATCAAAGCTAGCAGCGGGTGGTGTATATAGCGGCAGACTTCCTTCCCTCCCTCCCACCCCAACAGCCTCTTTTCAGTGAAAAGCCGACTACCCTCCCTACGAAAAACCCCTCCCCTTTGTACACTTGATGCTCTTGTTGCAAAAAAAAAAAAGGGTTTCTCTATCAAGATATTTTAACTAAGAGAGTGGCAAGATATTTTTATTATTCAAAGAGATCAAAATTATAATAAAAAAGGAAGATAGACTTTACCGTAGGAATACATAAACACAGAGGGTTGGTAAAGTTAATGTTCAGATAACTGTGAGCCCGCCCTTGTGGCCGCATGGTCTAACGACCTACTATCGCAATAGACTGCCTATGACAGGGAGATTGATGATGGGTAGATTGAGGTTCGAATCTTGGTCGGGTGTACTGAGGGTGATTTTTCTAAAATGGTTTTCCACTCTTCCTCCACACAAATGAGGGTACAGGTCCTATAAATATAACCTTACTAATCCCTAAAACAGTTGGTGAGTTTAGTAAATAACCGTATAACCTGAACGTTTAATAAAACGCTGTGTTAAAATAAAAAGGGAGAAAAAGGTAAATGTGTTTCTTATTTAGAACCCTTTGGTGACCTGGTGGTCTAGGGGTAAGGTGTCGGACTTCTGTGCTGGGGGTCCGGGGTTCAATCCTTGATCCCGGCACAGATTTATCTGATTACCAAACCCTTCCTTCACCTCTGACAAGACGTGTATTAATCACAACTTGTGACTGTGGGGAATGCCAGGCCTCCACCGTGGTTCGGATCCCACGTTAAACTGTAGGTCCTCCATTTCATCTCGCAATCATTCTACCATTACACATTAGCGTAAGTGTGTACAACCTGAATGGGTAGTAAGACGCGATGCTAATAATAATAATAATAATATAGAACGCTTTAATTCAACTACAGCGCGCGTGATAAATAATTCGTCATATATATAATATGTGCGTGTCTGGGTTACATAACTCGTAAGCAGTTGGTGAGAAGTCTAGCTAATACTAATGTACCGTTGCCAAGGGTCCGCCCGAATGTACTAATCGTACATCCTTTCCGCGGAGGCTCTTTCCCTGTCCTGATAAGAAGAGGGTGATAGTGAGTATGAGGGAGATAGTGAGTATGAGGATGTGGAACCAGTGGAAACACAACCTAACTTAAACCCAAACCCTGCTGTTGGGGTAGTTCCCCTTTCGGGAAAAAAATACCCATGGAACTAGCTGGGAAACGAGCCTGGGACCCCTAAGTTGGTATCCAGGTGCGCTGTCCACTTTACCACGGGGATAGGTAAATAGTTGTCTCTTTATAATCCACATCTGTGGTCGCATAGTCAAACGCGTCACTCTCGTGTTGGATTGGATTGCCGGTGATACGTGGATATTGGGGGTTCGAATCCTGGCCGCGTTTTATGAGGATATTCTTTTGGTTTCATACACTCCCTCCACTAAAATCCGAGTATATTTCCTCTAAAATTTCACCTTCCTCAACCCTTGGTTTAATTAATGTATGCGTATAATACCAAACGGGGGGGGGGGGGGGAACCAATACTTTTTTATTTTTTGTTTAGCACCGCGTCTTNCAATACTGTTTTATTGTTTGTTTAGCACCGCGTCTTACTACCCGTTCGAGTTGTACGCATCTATACTAATTACTCTAATATGTCAAATATGAGATAACTATTTAGGAAAAAACAATGCCAATACACCCTACCGGGATTCTAACCCTGGTCTCCCCATCATTGGCGGTCTAATCTAACTCAAGAGTGATGCCTTGGACCATGCTGCCACCGAAGCAGGAAAGCGTTTTATTATCTGTTGAGGTTTTTACTTTGTAAAACTCCATTCTAGAGTGGTTTTCTCCTAGTTTGTGTAGCCCTTAATACTTTCCTTTATAGGTTATATATTTAAGCTTGCTTTTACAATAGATACAGATGAATTTAAAAACTAACTAAGATCCATAGAGAACAAACTCAAGATAAAGCAGAAAAAACATTTTTTGAATTAAATATTTTTACAGCTCGGAGAGAGAGTAATGTGATCGTCAAAAAGGCGTTTCATGAGCCCTTGAAACAAAGAAAGTTATTTTCGCAGGGCTGTTTGTCTTGCTTTCCATTTGTCTGTCTGTCTGTCTGTACTTCGGGCTACAGCCGAAACAATTTTACCGATTGCACTAAAACTATGTATTAAGGGTTATCATAAGGTTTTAGGAATTATAAATCTAACCCTAAAATTAAGATGAGCAAAAAGAGAAAACACAGATTTCCTCAAAACTCGGTCAAACGATTTTGACTAAAATTTACATCTAGACACTTTTTATTGTTATTAACAAGATGGTAACTCTCGTTTTCTTATGAAAATTACTTTGAGAGTACTTTATTATTTTTACATGAGATACATTGTCTAATTTTGATAATTTTTCCGCAATTATTAGAGATATGAAATAACTTATTGTAAAATTGTAGTACTATTAAATTTAAAAAAATTAAAATATATTTTTATGAGTAAATGTTTATACTTTTTAATTCAGGTCTTGAAATTGAATGAGTTTATTATGCTCTTTGGTGGCCAAAGATGTTTATACTTTCTCAATTTTTCTGTAACAATGTTCCTAGTTCCTAATGCCGTAGAGTAAGTAAAAGTGGATATTATTTTGTTTATTATCTTTGGTGAAGTGTTTCTTCAACAATGTATGGCCCTATTATTTCCTTTCACAAATCTTACGATTTTTAGTAAATATCTAATTTAAGATAAAAGCGATAGAAAGTCTTAAGATTTATTTTAATTTATATATACTTAAAAAAAAGTGTTTCTCTATGAATGTTTATAATAAATACATAAAAAAGTTGAAATTTTTACTCGTAGACTAAAAATAAAAATCGCCTAAATGGTACGGAACTACGCATGAACTTTCTCACTCCATTGTTTAAAAATGGAGATATTTACTCAAAACTCGTAATAAAGTATATGTGAAACGAAATAATAGCTATACACTCGCAAACCCGATCAACAATTTTACAATACTAAAACATTAAGGTCAACACTTCGAATTAAAATTTCTACTTCCGGTTAAAATTTTCGACATTTTATTAGGGTTTGCACATCTTATGGTTATCGCATTGCTATTAAATTCCTCATTTATAGGTTTAGACCAATAAAATAGGTAAACATTGACTATTGAATCTAAAATGATAGAGAGAGATCTTTGCTGTACAAATATTTCCCCTAAGAGTTTGAAGGAAAGAGATCACACACTTTTTGAAAGACTTACTTGTTTCTTACTCTATGGAATTAGAGAATTATTATGTTAACATGTAAGTAGTATCTTCGTGCAACTAAAGCTCATAAAATTGTATTAATATATTTTCCAATATCTCAGAAACTGTTGGTTTTATAAAAATATATTTCAAATAAAAGTTTTTTTATTTCTAATAATACTAATATTTTGCAATCAGATAAGGTAATCTCCACTTATGTAAAGTACCCAAAAGTAATTTTCATAGGGAAATGGAAATATACATTTTGTTTATAATCTTACTCGACGTCTATATACGAATTTTAATCAAAATCGTTAAAGCTGATTTTGAGAAAATAGATTTTTTCTCTCTTTCAGCCCTTTTTTTAAATAACTTTTAATTCAAGGTTTAAACAGACAAACAAACAGACGGCATTGAAAAAACCACTTTTTAGGGCTCGGGAGGTCATGAAACGTTGACATCCATCAACATCTTAGGCTAGATTTTTTTTTTACGTTGGCAATATTTGACCTTTACTGTTCGAAAAGCTAAAAAATAAATATATATTTGCCTTTAGCCTGAAAATTATTGGTTTTACAAAAATATGTTTCAAATAAAATATTTGTTTTATAAATAGATCTACATATTTGTAATGATAAGTAATTTCATATCTCAAATAGTTTCATAGATATGATAAAAAANAATTTCATATCTCAAATAGTTTCGGAGATGTGATAAGAAAAATTAAATTTACGCATAAGACCGGAACCCTTGAAGTCATTTTGCCGAAAACATTAAGTGAACCATTTTGTTTATAATATTGATCAATGCTAGGAAATGAAATTTAATCAAAATATTTAGATCTGATTTTGAAAAATATATATATATATTTTCTTTTTGCCCTTCATTAAACTGCCTTTAATTTTAAGGTTAGATATCCAATTCCAAAAATACCTCGGGACAAACCTATGAAAGCTCTAAATACCAAGTTTTAGCCCTACCAGTAAAATAGTTCAGGCTCTAGGCCGAGGGACAGACCATCAGATAGACAGACAGACATACAGACAGACGTAAATTCAAAAACTTTTTCGGATTTGGGGGGGTCATAAAACGTCGAAATTCATCAAAATCTCGAGTTCAATTTTTTGACGATCACAATACTTTCTCTACCTGTAAGGTAGCAAGAAATTAAAAATTTGACTAAAAACCCGTTTACTCCTTCATTGGTTACTAAAAGAGATGAACTTTTATTTGGTAAAGCACGTGTTTATAAATTTGGCAAAATTAACAGGAGTTGTATGGCCTGAGGAATCCGTGAAGGGCACATTACGGCCTTTTAATATTTTTATGCTTTGAACGTTAGTGTGTTTGACCACCGTATTTTTATTATTATTATTATTATTATTATTATTATTATTATTA
>CABFOW010002938.1:0-16648 GCA_902141385.1 Timema californicum
TAGCTCAGTGGTAAGAGCATTGGCGTACTAAGCCGAAGGTCCCGGGTTCGATTCCCGTGTCCAGGTTTCATTTTTCAATTTTAAGAATATGATATCTAAGTGGTGTTATCCTCACTAAAATTCATTAACAATAGTTTCGGCTATTTGTTTCATTAAACTCCTTAGAGCTAAGTGAATTGCAATCAAATTAAAAAATCTGTTAATCTTACCCTTCTATTCGTTTGAGCACAGATGTTCTTTGAAACAGTGTTCCAGTTGCCCTTCGAACCTAATAGACCATGCATAATAATGATTGGATTGTCATTGCCAGAGTCGTTTGTTGCTTCATAGCATGTGTAGGCCATCTTGACAGGTTCAATACTATAACATTAAAAATAGAGCTTTTGCACTTTTCATAAATTCCATTAACGAACCAACTTGTTCCAGTCCATGTTCCAACAACAACAAAATTGTATTAATATCAATTTCAAGCTTCTTTTCTTAAAATGTAACTAGTTCCAGTTCATTTTTTCTTTCTTCATAAACTTAAACAAAATATTTTAAGATAATCAGTTTTAATTCAAATATCATACTAATTAAATATTCACAAAGTTATGTGTTGTCATTTTAATTTGATGATCCCTCTATCTGAATTTTAAAAATATTTAATCCTCATATCCTCTTTTAAGAACCATGAGAATGGAAATTAGGAATTTTCCAAAATCTTGAGACATCTCAGAAAATTGAAGAAATTGGGAATGAATTATGAAGACAGTTTAGTATGTAAATCAAACGTAAATATTAATATGAATCAGGGATGGTCATATTTTGTTGACAAAAGTTTTAAAATGTTAACATATACACTAAAGTTGCGACTATCCGGCCTTCAATGATCCAGCTCGGTTCTCAATGTTAACAATGCGTTTTAAAAGAAACAAACCGGCACATATCCAAAATTTACTGAATTTATCATGTAATCCATTTGATGCTCTATTTTCACTTGTTGTTCCTGCTTTGTAGCTGATGTTCCATTTCTAAAATAAAGAACTATTTAATAATCATTTTAAAAATTTCTTTCTTGTTTAATATTTACCGCCCCCTAAAACTAATGTATTCCTATTTTACATCGCCATCAGAAAATGGGTAAATTATACTAGAACAAAGATAATGTTCTGTGAAAATGAAAAAAAAGTATGCGAACCCATAATGAAAATTATTTACACTCGGATTCCATATTATCTGGATTTTTTGTTATCTGTCCTGGAATACCGCCAATTTAGACATGATAATCATGACTCTAGTGTATTTATCAATAACCTACGCAGGTGGTCCTGCAGTCTAAGTCATCAGGTGTGCAAAAGCCTGGAATCAAGGTTCAAATCTTTGCTGGATACACTAAAGTAGTTTTCCATTTTATTATTCAATGTCAATGGAGAATTTTGAGAAAATTAATGGTTATGTGAACTAAAGTGATTACAAGGAGGATTTGTATAGTAAAGATCTTTAACTAGAGGGAATTTTAAGCATTGGGTGACTTCAGTAGCTATTTAGATGGATAAGCAGACTATTTTTGGTCCTACAAAGAAAAAAGAGAAGAGGGAAGAATTTATCCGCCCAAAATCCAATGCAGCTTCAAATGGTCAGTTGCTAAAGCCAGAAACACTGATATTTAGCTGAAAATGAATGCTCTGAAGCTATACTTATTTGATAATTTTTTTATAGTTCTGGTTGAAATGGTGTAATTATAATTCATCTTGTGAGACTTACTGTAAATATTATGACAATAAGGTTTAAAATGAAGGATTTAATATTTAACATATTAAAGCAATCACTGTAAGCAATAATTTGCTGTAAATATAAGCCTCCATATAATATTTTTAAAGCAAATTTATTTAAACTTCAAATTAATTCTACAGGTTTTCATCTTTAAGGAACTGATCAATCATCTTATTTTTCAAATTATGGTAAGTATAAATAACATGTTTATAATTATTCTTTCACTAGCCACAGAAACACTCATTCATTCAACTTGCAGCCCTCAAACAAGTTCACTTTAAAAAATATCAATTATTGTTTATGCATAACAATATAAAACACAAGTAGTCAACAATAAAAAAATGTAGGATGAAAAAAGTATTGATTTAAAAAAACAAATAATATTGTTGAAATTCAAAGAAAGAGCCACTGTATCATAGCTAGCAAGATATAAAGGATATTATAGAAAATAAACATATGAACCCTATATATATTTATTGTGGTCGATATTGATAACATTTAACAGCTATATTATTAATATTGCTGGCACTAATACTAGCTATCAAAAACTAAAACTGGAGTTCACATGACTTGATGTGTTACATTTGAATACAAGTCTTTTTTGCAAAGTAATTTTTAATTTGTACCTCCGTTTTCTTGCAACTATTGCATAATTTTTTAGCTCAAAACATAGCCATAGTTAGAACAAAACCATTCATTGGTGCACTTGTCTTCAGTTGTTTTTAACATCAGTGATTAGATTTTACAAATGGGTAAAAGTAAGAGAAAGTCAGTCTACTTTTGCTCAGAAATTTCCGAAAAATAGCCTAAAATTTTACAAACTTATGTTGTTTGAGAAATCATCTAGAAAAAATAAAAGGAAAAAGTTCCAGTATGAAGCAAAGTGAAAAATTAAATATATATTTCTAACTAAAAGCTAATTAATAATTTAAATCTAAGTTTCATAAATAGAGCTGTACAACTCACAGAGATATTTGCATCAGCTGCAGAAATATTAATAGTAAAATTTAGGGCTTGGCCGATGCCGATTGCCAATGATCATCATTTTGAGCTAGATTATTTTTGTTTATCTTTTGAACTGTGTACAAAGGGATTCAGGTTCTAATGACTCAACGGTTTTAAGCTAGGCAATAGACAATTGGTTTTTTGTACTATCACTTGGCAACAGGGAAGAAGTATAAGGGGGAAGTGGGTGTTGTTTATTAGTTAGTGAAGAAAAATGTTTAAAAGGACAACCAGTGGTGACTCATACTTGGTAGGTTTACATGTGAGGTATTGTGCTAGAGGGTAGATTTCAATGTCAACAATTTGTTAGCAACAGACAAGAGAATGTTAAAAGTTTTAAGGAATGGGAAAGTAGATTTAAGAGGTAACAATACTAAATGAGAAAGTGAGGCATGCCCAGCGTTAGGCGCTGTATCCATACACAAAGGCCGAAGAGTAATAACAACACAGCAAAAATGTGGGACGCCTCCCTAACTTCATAAATGGACTAACAAAAAATTCAAACAATTACGGTTAAATTGACCTTCCCACAAATCTGGCATGGATAATAATAATAATAATAATAATAATAATAATAATAATAATAATAATAATAATAATAATGAAGGATGGCGATAGTAAACCCTAGACTATGGTAATATCAAAAGGATATTAGCTAGTCGCCATCGGTGACTCTCAATTTATCAGAGTAATAGACAAAATGTTCTAGATAAAAGAATATCTTAACAGAAATAAATGGGCGCAATAGAAATATACAACAAAAATAGAAACATTCGTTATAGTTAGGAAAACAAACGTTAAACATTTCAACTAGAGTTAAAAGAATAAGTACGCCGACTCGCGGCCCCTGATTTAACCAACAAAGAATAAATCTTCGATGTTTAACAATAACACATAAACTTCCCATTAATAACACGTGGCATAATCTTAAAACATAGGATTTGGGAAAATTACAATATAATACAGCCCAATGCAAAACAGGACCAAAAATGACGGTGCTCTAAAACATAAAGCCATCCGTGAAGTGGATAAGAGTTTCCCTACCAGACAAATGTTTTGGGTCCACTGTGCAACAGTATTACGTTTAGCCATAGTCTTTAAGAGAAATTCAGGAGACCCGGTATGAATAAATAAAGATTCAATTTATAATATAACATCCCAAATGGTAATTTTGAATGATTAATGCCAAACTGAATTTATAAATAAACAAAGCTGAATCTATCCAAGACCATAGTGCCTCACCAAGCGATCGTAGTGCAATGTGTACTGTCACTACAAAGTTCTGCCATTATATACACACGCTTGGGGTCATGTGTTCTCAAAGCGCGGGAAGCAAGGATGGGTACTGTTCTGGAATATGCTCACAGTCTAGGCATAATTCAAACGCACACCGAACAATAGTTCCGTTATCTTCCAATCAAAGCTGTCAGCGCGCACCCAACCTGCGCATATCGACTGTATTATTTTCTTGGGCAAGGCACAGTTAGAGGTGAGCAGCGAACTATGATTCCTCAGGTCAGTCTGAAATGAGTTGTGCCGCAATGTTCTTGTGGCGTGGAGCCTTGTCGTGACGAGTCAACTGAAGCAGAAGCGGTAATCCAAACCATCCTCTTCTTTACGTGTTGTAACAAGGTAACAATCAATGTGAAATCAATGTGAATCAATGTGTAAGATCTTCCCCTTAGTGAGGATTTAACATGCAGGTGAATACCACCACAGACAAATTGACCAATGGGAGAATTCCTCTCCGAGCTCAGTGGTGGTGGGACTTCCCCTTCGGAGCCATGTTAAACTGAGTAGGAATCCCCCCCACTGGCCAATGAGAGGGTTCCCCTTCAGGCCATGGCAGCTTAAAATGGTGGAATAATTCATTACCCTCCTTTATCATACCAGACTTCCTTCCCCTGTAAACATCTACAGTATTTTTATATTTCTATCTTTATCCTACGCATCTCTTTTGTAGATAATTTAATCATTAAATGTAGTTTTATGATCAGGTTCATTCTGAGGGAAATAAAGTGAAATGATAGGGACTAAGGTGAAATAAATAATGTAGTTTCATTAAATGTTAATATTTTAAGATAATCCTACACAATACATAAAGGTTCTCTACCCTGCACTCACACATACAAAGAATATATATACATACATAGTCTTGTTCACCATGAGAAAGAAGATTATCACTCATACAGTGAACATATAGTCTGTTCACTATGAGAAAAAGATTATCATACAATTTATTAACATGCACTCATGGCTCCATGTAATAGAATATTCCCATTATAGGTTTACCTATCATATTTTCGAGAAGGAAAGTTATAGGATTCATCTCAACTTGACTATGGTGAAAATTTCAATGCACACATTAACCAGTTGCGTTTCCAGGATATACATTTGAATGGAACTGAAAGTGAACAATGTGGGCCAAGATGGGGGTAGCACTTCACATGAACATTAAGTTTCTTCAAACGTGTTCATATTTAGAGTACCATTCATAATTGTCATCCTGATAGATCTAGAGACAAATGATGGTCTCGACAGCAGACTCCTTTAGTGAGCAAACATTTTAAGTCTACCTGAATATCCTCTCGCATCAATCAGCATCATTTGGCGGCTAATGAGCAAAAATGAAGTAATCATTGGACTAGTGAGCAAACACTGTAAGTCTACCTGAACATCACTGAGCATTGTATGGCGGTTAGTGAGCTAATGAGTTAGTGAAGTACAGTTAGTGAGCAAACATAGGGACATCATCGAACTAGTAGGCAAAACATCGAAGGTGTTAACCTTTGATGTTTTGCCTATGGTGATGTCCCTGTGTTTGCTGAGTGGAGGAATAATACCCGGAAGGCTGAGTGAGTGAGGAATAACAACTGGGCAAGGTGAATGTGAGAGAGGAATGATACCTGAGCAAGGGGCCAGATTTTTATGTTATATTAACCTACAAAATTTATAATATGTAGCGAAATAAATTGTAGTAAAATATGTAATAATGTGAAAATATATGACAATGAATAAACATTATTTAACCACGTTAATAATACATACATATATTCTTGGAACAAACTTTAATTTTATAGCTGAACATTTCTGAAGTAAGTAGGTATGAGAACTCCTTTTCTAAATATACACATATACAATTTACTTTTTTAACAAGTTTTACTGAATTCTTAGTTTTTTTTACACCACTTAAATTTACCATTAGTTTAAGACTTCAAATAAATGGCACTATATAATTGATTTTAGAAATCATACAAACACTTTACATTCAATTAAACCTTCAATTTTGCAGGATTTTTGGAAACAAGTGAACATCAGACCACTCCATAAAAAAAATTAGGTCCGAGGTTAACTGTTTTATCTCAACATACTAGCCAGTATTGATATTACACTTACATGTATAGACATGGTTGGTCATGTATGCTTTTCTAAAGACAGTTGTAGATGTCATATTATTGTGAGAGACTTCATATTAAATTTTCTTGATTGAGTTTGGGTTCAACTTTTGTCATTTGTTCTTTGCCTTGCCTCTTTATATCTGGTTATTCTCCTGACCAAAGAAAAATGGGAAAATGAACTAATCAGAACCAAGAATTATTGATTTTACAACTCGTCAACTTGTGTTTACAAATTTACATGCCAGGTGTTAGAGGCGCTGCTGAGGCCACATTATCTTGCTACACCACATTCAATACCCTTCACAGCACAAGATACGTCAAAGTTACATTAAAGCAACTGTAATACTCTCTGATGAGCCATAAAAGCTGAATTTGGACTTTGCTCACAGCCATCCCTTCACCGTATACATTCCTTTATAAAAGTAAAGTTTGCCTAAAAATTAGTGATATATTATTTAAAAGTATTTGCCCCAAGATAGACAGCATAATTAAAAAAAAACATGAAAATATGTACTGTAATGTCATGTAATATTTTTGAAAATATGAGCAATTAAGTAAAATATGAAAAAAATGCGTCAAATTAAAACTGAACATTCAGTCTCAAACAACCTAATTGACAGACATTTCATTTTTCACATTTCTTACTGGCATGATTCAAATATGTAACTAAGTGAAAAATCCGGGCTCTAGTTATGAGGTAAGAAGGTCCTACTCATCATGGAGAGATGGAGTTAGAAGGTCCAACCCATCAGAGAGAGGTTTTGAGAAGCTAGAAGTTTGGAGTCATCATGGAGAGGTGAAGTTATAGGAGGTAGAAAGTCAAACTTATCTTGGAGAGGTAGAGTTATGGAATCCTAAAAGGTTGAACTCAACATGGGAAGGTGGAGTTATGAGGTCAGACTCATCATGGAAAGATGGAATTATGGAAGGCTAGAAGGTCCTAACCTGGAGGAGATGTGTAATGAGTTTAGAAGGACCAACTTATCAGAGAGAGGTGGAGTTAATAGGTCCAACTTATCATAGGGAGGTAGAGTTGCGAGGATGAAAGCATCATAGGGATGAAGAGTTATGAGGATGAACTCATCATAGGGATGTAGAGTTATGAGATTGAACTCATCATAGGGGTGTAGAGTTATGAGGTTGAACTCATCATAGGGGTGTAGAGTTATGAGGTTGAACTCATCATAGGGATGTAGAGTTATGAGGTATGAACTCATCATAAGGATGTAGAGTTATGAGGTTGAACTCATCATAGGGAGGTAAAGTTATGAGGTTGAATTAATCTTAGGGAGGTAAAGCTATGAGGTTGAACTCATATGCAAAAAAAAAAAAGCTAATCACTCTTTTAGTTGTTTTTGGGTTTCTTTGATACATATTGACTTGCACAAAAGTAGTCTAACATTGTTGTCTTCCTCTTTTGAATTTGATTTTGTTTGTATTCTTATTTTCTCAAAAGCAGAGTCACTTTCTTCCAATTTTTTGCCTGGAGCTTCTAGTGTAGTTTTATCTATTTGTAAACCTTTCCGATAATTGATTTCCATTGCATTATTAATTATTTCATTCTCTCCTGCCACTAATGACTTGTAAGATTGAACAACTTCTTCTTTAGCTTCTAATTCTTGCTTTTCTAAGAGGTTCTCTTTTTGCATTGCCTCTTTAGTTTCCTGTGATTTCTTTTCCAAAACTTTCCTATATGCTTGATAATCTTCACTTTAGTTTTTTATTTTCTCTTTATCTTCTTGCTCTTTCTTGTTCTTCCGTTCAGCCTCAAATCTCTTCTATTCTTCAAGTTCAGCCAAGTACAACTTATGGGCCCCACGTCCTTTCTTAATAAAATTCTTTGTGAATGATACTGTGTTGCACTGATAGTTGTAATGTATAAGACCATATTTGGTCGAGTACATGCCTCTGATGGAGGCCTCAGAGAGACAGGTCCTGTTATCAGTAAAGATAGTTTGATGTTTGTGAGAATCCTCACTCAACATCAGTATTCCCATGGGGTAACACAAGGATAGCTTAACAAGCCTTTTAATTTCGCCTATTATAGTTGGAAATAGTTCATTATAACACTACCTCCAAAGACAATTTTATAACTGTTGAATTTCAAAGATACTGTGCAAGCATTCAGGCATATATGAAATTTATTCAAACAGCATGACACATTATGATAAGATATTTTGTTTTGCTACCTTATCAGCAAAAAGGTAGATCCACACTTAAACCTCTACAAAACAAACGGTTTTTTTCTTCTGGAGGTCAAAAAGTAGGAAAAGTAGGAGTTTTTCCTCATAAGTAGAACTTTTCTACTGGAAAGTAGGAAAAGTAGGACAAAAATGAGCCCTGTATCATGATAAATTTAATCTGTATGTTTGTGCGTGTGTCTGCATTTCCTCGGTTTCTTGGGTGAGTTTTTGCATGCTTTTACTGAATTTTATTTTCTTCTATTTTGAGTAAGATTCAAACGTTGGCCCCACTAACTCCAACTAGTGTACACTTCCAAGAACTCTGTTCAATGAACACCTGTGACACAGAGCCTCCCCCCTCCTTACCCGCTGTTTGTCCCCCTACAACGAGCAAACTGTAGAAGGGATTTCTTTCCTCTCACCCTCGAGCCTTACAACTCTCACACGTGAATGCACAATCTTTACCTGCTCATGTTCATGAATTCCAGGATATCTTTGCAACGCTTAAAATTCATGCTATTTTAGTTTCAGAAACATGGCTTGTACCCTTCCTTCCCAATTCACTTGTCCACTTGGACAATTATAATCTTATTAGAAATGATCATGAACAGAAAAAAGGTGGAGGAGTAGCAATGTATGTTCGAAGTGATGTAAACTACAATGTACTTTCTTCATCTCCTGGCCCCTACAGTGCCTCCACAGAGTTTATTTTAGAGATAGTTATACAAACACAAAAAATTTTGCTGGCTGTAGTTTACAAATCACCTAAAGTTGGGGATATGGCAGCATTTGAAACTGAAATAATGACTCATATCGTTAATTATGACCATGTCGTGATCATGGAAGATTTCAACACGGATCTATTCTCACACTCGCCTGACGAATATAAACTTGTTGACATGTTGACTTCATGTAATTTAACTATATGTACACTTGAGGCAACACATAATAAATATACTTGGCTCGACATTGTTGCGACCTCTAATCCAGACAAAGTACTGAATCATGGACAGATAGCTACACCTGGCCTCTCACTTATGATTTAATATTTATATATTATTCTTTCAACATTCCTAAATTTTAACCTAAAATAACTAAAGCTAGAAACCTCAAAAATTTGGACAAGGATTCTCTAATTAAAGATGCATCATCCATTTCTGGCAAAATGTACTAGCTCTTAGTAATGTTGATGAAAAAGTGAATTGTTTGAATGAAATGATACTCGAACTGTTTGACAGACAGGCTCATATTAAAACAAAAGGGTGACTAGACCCCCTGCCTCTTAGTTTACTCAGACTATACGAGTACTAATGTCCCACCGAGATGCTGCCTTTAGACTGTTTAAAAAATCACATAAAAACAACCCTGACATGACATCTGAATAATTTGAGAACTATAGAGTACTTAGAAATAGATGTACACAGGTTGTCTGCAAAGCTAAACTTCTGTATACACATAGTTCCATGCCAAAAGGTTTATGTAAATACCTTAGACAATTAGGTGTTGGATACAAACGTATTGGTAACACTGAAATCCCCATATTGTCTGATGATCTTAGTTTTCATTTTGTGAATACTCCTAATTTAAGTGATCCCATTAAAAAAAAAAAGGAATCTAGCTAACTTAGTGTTTCAGTTCTCAAATCATAATAAATTCAATTTTCATGCAATATCACTAGCAGATGTTGCACAGTCAATTAAGGGAATCAAAACAAATGCACAAGGAAATGACAAAATTCCAATTACATTAATTTAAAAAACCTTTTTATGTTTTAAACCCTATAGGAGATATTTTTAATCATTCTCTACAAGTAAGAATTTTTCCATCTTTGTGAAAATCTGTAATAGTGAGGCCTAGCCCTAAAACCCCTTTGCTAACCTCTTCATTAACAGTTTATAGACCTATAAGCATATTTCCAGCGCTATCAAAAGCCGTTGAATATATTGTACACAGACAAATCTATAGCTTCATAAATCATCACAAGCTGCTAGACAAATACCAATCTGGGTTTCGACCACATCACAGCACTACCATAACACACAGAAATGTAACTGATGATAAAAGATTAGAGCAAAGCTTTTGACACCATTAACCACAATATTCTTCTTGCTAAATTACAAACAAACTTTCATTTTTCAGTAAGTGATCATGTGATCATATTTCCCCATACTATAAGAGACTTAATTGGCTACGACTTAAAGAAATACGATCTCTACACTCGATGACCATCATAAAGAAACTATTGACTTCCAACTCCCCACAATACCTTTTTCATGTATACACTCACTCAACTCTAATAATAATTTCAACACTCGATCACAAGAAAACTCAACTTTATTTATTCCTTTCCATAATTCCAATCATTACTCAAATTCTTTCAGTTTCAGATTCTCATTCATGGAATACCCTAACCAACGATGTAAATAAATTAGAATTGAATGGTTTCAAGTGAAAAGTGTGGAGGCTCATTCGTGAGAATGGGGAGTGTGAAATGTAATCACACATTCTTTTGTGTGTGTGTATGTGTGCATGCATGCATTCTCGTATTACATAATCCTTTTGTATTTTAGCTCTAGTTTTGATATTTTGTATGTTTTATATATATTATTTTTGTTAAACTTCATTTTAATTGTATTGGTCAAGTGTAAGAAAAGAATTCATGAACTTTGAAATAAAATTTCAGTCTTAGAGTAAAGCTAATAATTTTTCTTAACACTTTTTGACTATGAATATTAATGTACAGGAAATTGAGAAGTTATAACCAACTTACTAACTTACTTACTCTATGACATTGGGCTCAAAAGTTCATCATCGCCCTTGCAAAAGTACGTCATCTATCCCTATCCTGAGATATTTCTATCCAGTCCCCCTCATTACACACTATCTCTTTCAGGTTTATTCTAATGTTAGCCTCCCATATGCATCTAGATTTTCCCATTCATGCTGCATATCCTACCCACAGTAATCTATGAAACTGGATTATCCTAACACTGTCTTGTGATGAGTACAGAGCATGTAAGTCCACATTATTTAACCTTGTCCACTCCCCTCAGTCACCTAATCCCTTTTTGGACCAAATATCTTCCTAAGTACTTTGTTCTCAAATACCTTAAAAAAATTGTTTTGTAAGGTAAGAGACCATGTTTAGCACCCATAGCGAACAGCCAGTAAAATTATTGTTTTGTATATTATATGTTTTATATCCCTTGAAACCAGGCGAGATTTCAACAACTATTGAGTGAGTAATAGCATGCATTTTCAGACTATATCCTTTCCCCAATTTCCACTCTAATATCATTATTGTGTGTTAGAATTGTTCCTAAATATTAAAACTCAGTAACCATGTCAAATGATATGGTGTTCGCAGCAATTTCTAAATTATCGTACTCGATCTGTGCTCTCTGTGTAATCATAAACGCAAGTCTTTTCAGAATTCACTTTTAAACCTATTTTCTTACTAGCTTCTGACAAAATTTCTGCATTTCCCACCCCAACTTTCTTAGGATTACCCAACAAAACTAAATCATCTGCATATCCTAATAGCTGTAAGGTACCATTTTGTGTTAATCCTTCCATACTTTCTTGCATTGCCCCAATAGCATATTCTATAAGGCTAGATTTAAAAAAAAAAGTGGGGACAGTACATCTTGTTTCAACCCCTTATGTATTTCAAACGTATCCGATAGGTGACATCCAACCTGTACCCTGCCAAGCATATCAGTTAAACATACCTCAATTAGCTTGACAATTTTTTGGGTGTCCCAAGCTTAACTAAAATGTAATATGATTTTGTTTCTTTTAACTGGATCATAAGTCTTTTTAAAAATCTTTAAAATTGATGTACCGTCACGTTGTATTCCCATTTTTTTACTAATATTTGCTGAATAGTAAAACTAACTAAATTAACAATTAAATAACTTTGTTTTATTCCCTTTAAAAAAATCTAACTTGTAATAATCTAGTATTTACAAACCTTTCTAAAAAAATATTTACTACAAAATAGTTTGTTAAAAAAATCATACTTCTAATTGACGATATTTATACATCCCAAAGAGTTAGGAAAAAAAAAAGGTTTTCCCTAATAATGACAGTAAATTAAAGTACCATCAAATAAATATTAGTAAGCCCTACAAGTTAATCATATGGATTTAACTTATGAAGGTCTTACCAGCTAGATTACTAACAAAAACCTTTGTTTTGGACAAAGACCACAGTAAATTTTATCCACATTTAAAGAAAAAAAAGAAAAAGTTGACAGTGAATTTCATTCACTTTTAAAGAAAAAAGGAAAGAAGCCTGAACATATCCAACTTTTACTAATATAACAATTTACAAACATACCTTGATAGAAATATTTAATAGTCTGATAAAAAATCACTCCTCTAATAAATGAAAATTTAAACACATCCTAAGAGGAGATTTTTCTTTCTTGAACCATCTGAAATTAAAGAAAATCATAGTTATGACATCCCTCCCTCCTCAAGTTATATTTTAACCCAAACCTTATATTATGTCTAGCATGCTCAACAAGGTTTATATACTTTGTTAACTGACCTGCTTGATATCGCCGGTCCTCCAACCCAGCTAATGCTGCATCTGAGCAGATCGAGAGAGGGGAGACTTCTCAAGACATACTGAGTAAATCTCCTCAAAGGTAATGTGTTAGGAAGGAGGAAGGAAGTGTCCCCACATTTGCAAGGAGGCAGAGGGGAAAATCATTATCAGTTCCCTCAACCTGGACTCACCTTGATCTTCTTGCCTTTATTGGCAGTCCACTGATGCCTTAGACCAGAGGTGGCCAATCAGCAGCATGTGTACCACTGGTGGCACGCAAAGGTATTTTAAGTCACCCGCCTAAGGTTACCTAAGAATATCACATTTTTACATGGGCAAATCACTTAATTATGCCAAGTTAATAAATTGCTAAGCACTTAGCTAATAAGTTGATTGTCTCTATGTATGGGTTTTCCTATCACTCCAAGTTACCATTCTTCCTCCTCCAATTAAACTTCTAAACCACCTCCCCTCCCAATGCCATGTGCCACCCTGGTAGCCAAGCAGTCAAGGGCAGGGAGGTGTAGCATGCCCAAAATTCTTAGCGTAGATAGCAGTCCATTGAAAAAAAAGACATCATCGCTGCCTTAAAACAACAAAGTAGATTTCTCAATCTTGCTATGTACAATTGTCACAGCCTATTTATATTATACAACACAATGAACACACATATAATACCCTCCCTCGGTGTCTATAGTCATTTTGTATAAGTACAACGTGTTTAATCTAATGACCTGGTGAAGAGGTCAGGGTTTGAATCCTGGTCAAGTGTATTGAGATGATTTTCCACTCTTACTCTACACAAATGTGGTTGAATTAAACTACACCTTAACTAGTTACAGATATCCTTGAGAGGTAGATACATAAAAGCCAATATATGATAGATTCAAGATGTAGAATAATAAAATTTTATCCCACTGGTAGGGTAGGAAGTGTACCCAATTATAGCAACACACAAATCATAAATGCAATAACTTCCAAACATATGGCTTGTAACATTGACTGATTTGGTTATTTGCTTCCTAGAGCAAGTACATACAATGTTTGGAAGCTATTATTTTTATTTTAATCAAGTACTCATCTTCTCCTCCTACTAATTCTCAATAAATGATCAGGCTTCAATGTACAGGAACCATTTATGAAGTGCCTTAACAACCATGCTCAGTGTCCCTCCTTCTTGCAGACAGCAACAATGAAATTTTCTCACACTCTGCATTCTGTATGGCTGTAAATGTTTTGATGGTGGCTTGGCATTTAGGGCACTGCAAAAAGCCTTTACCTGCCATTTATTGTCAATTTCATCACCGCCTGGTGAGCTGTCCTCTTCCTACTCGCAATTGTATCCCTGTTTCGCTGCCTCCTCTCAATTCTTTTCCTGTTTGAGCCCATCCTCATCCCAATTATCTTCCTGTTCAAGTCACTCCTCCATATTCTCCTCCTGCTCTTCACAATTCTCTTCTTGCTTATAGCTCTCCCAATTCTCTTGTTCCTGTACTGACTCCTCACCCTAATTTTCCTACTTTAAATTATCTTCCCATTTCTGTTAATGCCCTCTGTTCCACTTCCTTCTCCAACTATCTTCCTAATCAAACTGTTCATCCCAATTATCCTCCTTCCAATTCTCTTCCTGCCCTCCCCAATTATATCCCTGTCCTGCCTCCCGAGCACTCATGACTAAATGACGAAAACAGCTTCCTGTGAAGAATACATGTTAATATATACCTCTCACATCCTTCAAGGAAAGTGTGTGTGTGGCCTACCCTTGCTAACCCCTTCCTTTAAGACTGCTTCATGGCTTTGATTGAGGCAATATCAGATTGTATTAAAAAATAGGATATTTATTTTAATATTGGCCCATGAGATGTGTGTGAGCTGTAGGAAATATTTTACTCAGCTTGTGTAGTTTTAGTAATTTATTTTAATCTTGGCCAGAAAGATGCGTGTGAACTGTGGGAAAAAAAATTCTCTATAGTTTCCATATTACAAGTATACCACCTCATAAGTGTGATAGGCATTATAGGAAAAAACTTTTCTTGGTAAAGTTATAGGTCTATTTAAGATAAGCCACTTCTATGTGATAGATTTTCATGAGAAACCGATAGTTAAAATATTATAAGTGCCCCATCCTAATTAAGTATGTTTTATAATACAACTCCCCATGAAAGACTAATGAGAGTGGGAGAGATATCAACTGACCATGTAACTCGGAACACTTTACAGGGAGATCCCGAGATGATGTTCTCCAGAGAATATACCAGATGATGGATAAACCAGACTTTAGGGCAGGTGCAGTATAGCATCTTGGAAGATTCAAATATGAAGAACAAATCCCAACTAAGCAGATGCACGATCCTACTACTGGACTTCAAGGTCATCCAGCTAGCACCGTGGTAAGATTCTCCTAGAGGAACGCTCTTTCAATGGTAGTTGGAGAGATTCCCGACCTGTGAAGGGAAGTCATCTCTCCATTAAGCTTGGAGGAGGACTCTCTCATTGGTCAATAAGTGTGTGGTGGTATTTACCTGCATGTTAAATTCTCATTAAAGGAGAAGCTTAGACACTGCTTCACACAATAAAAACGTTTATGTGGTCGTATTCCCTAAAATACTTTAACACACTCGTTTATGAAAATTTGATTGCTCACATATTTTTTTCACCTTAATTAATTATTTAAAAAATATTAGGTGACCTGGTGGTCTAGGGGTAAGGTGTTAGACTTTGGTGCTGGGGGGTCCGGGGTTCAATCCTCGGTCCCGGAACAGATGTATCTGATCACCAAACCCTTCCTTCACCTCTGACAAGACGTGTATTAATCCCAACTTGTGAATCTGTGGAGTGCCAGGCCTCCAAAGTGGTTCGGATCCTATGTTAAACTGTAGGTCCTCCATTTCATCTCACAATCACCCTACCATTACACATTAGTGTAAGTGTGTATAATCCGAACGGGTAGTAAGACCGGTACTTTAGCTGCAATTCAATAGCACAATAATAAAATAGTTTAGCTCCAATTCCATGTCACAATAATAAAATACTTTAACTTCCAATTCCATGTCAATAATAATACAATAATCTCACTTCTACTCCATGCCACAATGATAAAAATTAGGTTATAGATGTATTCAATATAAGTCAATAACTGAAAAGATGCAAATAATAAATATAGGCTTACTCATTTCTTTTTTAATCATTTAATGATAGATATAAAATGATAATGAAAGTAGAAGGGGAAACACCCTCTAATTGTATTAGACTTAATATTCACTATTTCATAATTTCTAAATATTTGATTATGCATAGATAAAGTAATGTCTGTGTGAAATGACTACTTAAACTTAAAAGTCAAAAAAAGGAATTTACTTACAAATATTTAATTACAATTGTGTTTGTTCAATATGGATTCAAAATTTATGATGATTCTAATTGAATACAGATCAGAGTAAAAAGTGTGTTAAAACAGTTTGAATAAAGCCATATTTATTATTCTTACTAAAACCCGTAGTTAACTATAATTGTATTTTTATATACCGGTAACTAATGGTCAAAAAAGGTCCCAAAATAAGATTTAGCAAACTTAATTATAACATTAATAAGTAGGTATATTCTATTTAGGAAAAAAAACCACCGTTTTAAAAAATGTCAAATTGGGACATTTAGAAAATTCAGATTTAAAAAAAAAAGAAAGTTACTGTAAAGCTATCTAACCAGGCATGTATTCAGAGGGAGGGGGGCAGGGGGGTCTTGTTGGGCTGAATC
>CABFOW010002938.1:35505-60361 GCA_902141385.1 Timema californicum
AAAAACATTTAAAAATAAATAAGACTATTAGTGCTAGCCAAAAATCAATAAAATAGCATTAGAAAACCGATTATTATCATTATTATGAAATAAGAGTCAAGCAACAAAGAATTTGAGGTTGGGCTAAAGTTACCCCAAATCATGGGCCAAAGTTACCCCAAGTCATAAAACATTCAGCAGATCTGACAAAATGAAAGAAACTAAATTTTTCATATTAATTACGTTTACTAGTGGTATGTAAGTATAAGAAAATGTACTTACAAGAATTAAGAAACTTTCAGGTAGAGGTGCAGAGATGAAAGTTGGAAGCCTTTATTTTGAACACTCAGAACAGATGTTTACATGAAAAGCAAAGATTAATGTAAAAGAAGCATGACCTACAAATTATTTTTTTCAGTCTATAACTAGTGCTGCTACCTACAATTTTTCCCCAATTGCAATCAAATCGGATAATATACCAAAGAGAAACATCAGAAATAAACATTTTTTGAATTTGGGCTAAAGTTACCTTGACTGGGCTAAAGTTACCCCATCTCACGGTATGCAGTATTTTGAAGCAAAATATTTAAGAATTTCGGAATTTAATTAAAAATATGTTGTTTTTACCCAAAAGTTAAGGTTTTGTTCATTTAGGATGGTTGATAATAATAATAATAATAATAATAATAATAATAATAATAATAATATCATATATTAAAATACTTTTGGTGTCATATTGAAACATTATTTTGGATATTTAGGTTCTTCTGTGAACCAGGCGGATTTTCTTTATTTTTTTAACTTAACCAATATAGATTAATTTTACAATTTTATTTTACTAACATTGTAAGCTTGCTTTCTTATGTGTGTGTTAAAAATATTAAAAAAATAGAAAAAAATATTCCCGCACACACAGTGTACATGCTTAATTAATAGCTTTATCATACTCGGCAGTTTATAACCAACATAAATAATTTTACCTCAATTTGTCCCGTTAGAAATCGCAAAATGTCAAGCCAGAATTTATCATGGAAGATCCGTAGCACCTTGTCACAGAGCAAGTGTGGACGACTGGCATTGTTTTTATATGAACGTAAATAAAACTACCAAGTGAGAGAGAGATACGCTAATTATAAATTACACTGTCAATGCAAGTCAAAATATAAATATTCAAATACAAAAAACAAAGTATATAATATACAATTGAAAATTAACACTAATTACAAAATATATACTAAGGGGAAAACATTATTGAAAATAATACAAATGAATTTGAAAACGCAAAATCAGTCGAGAAGAACAGGCCAATCTATATAACAAAAATATTTAGTTTAACTAATGAAGAAAAGAAAAATCTCTACATGAACACAACGAAAAATATAGAATTTAAAATGGAGTCAGGTACTGGTAATGTGTTTGGTGGGTTTAAAACAATTTAAAAAATCACTTGATGAAGAAAAATAAATATGTAACTAATAAATATTAAAATTCATTTTAAAAATAAATACACTTTCAATACAGTGAAAAATAGAAATAAAGTGATTTTATATAAAATTAATGAAAAAGAGTAAAGTATATTTTGACTGGTGTGAGCTCTAGACAAATATGTGAGCACTTCGGTGAAGGGAAGAAACAACATACCAAAGATTAAAAATAAATAATTAGGGGTTGACACTGGGATAGTAATTAGTTTGGTGGAAAGATATTTTCACTATGTGCTGCCACCTATGTATTATAATAGTACCTGTAGTAATATGAGTACCAGTCTTGGTGGCTCAATTATCATTTTATTTGCATGTTTATTTGATTTCATTTAATTATTATTATTAAAATTTTGTGATTTTTTATTTATGTGTTTTGCGAATGTTGCTGCATTAATACATTCACTAATATTTCGATTTAATTTTGCATGTCACTTGTGATATGCATATTCCTCAATTTGGTCTAATTCGCAGTCTTCAGCCTGAAATTCCACTAAGGGTAGTGTAAATAAAGATAAGGAAATTTTATTCTTACCCTTTTTGACGTATATAAGTTTTGCTTGAGCTACTTCTGTCATTAAATGTAAGGTTGTACTATAGAATATAAACTCACCTTTTAGGATTTTCCCCCCTCTTTGAACAATGCACATGATTAATCTGTTTTCTTTCAAGCTTCCCATTTTGATGGGGGCTAAAGAGGAATAGTTTAGTGGTGTTGAAAAACTAAGCTCACCATTCTCTTTGGTATTCTCTCTTTTCCGTTCTCATTATATAATCATATCATCCAGTCTTGCTTTATCTAGTATCTTATGTAGGTACCTAATCCCTGAATTCCAACTCTTTTCTAGATAACTTATTCCTTGTCCTACTTTTCTTCATAACAGCTAAGTTGCTCCTCACACACTTCATTAACATTGCCTCCACTTTCCTAGTCTCTCTTACATATTTTAATATCCATGTTTCTTCTACATATGTGACAGTGGGTACAAAGAACGTCATATACATCACTTCCTTATATATGTCAAGGGCACTTATCTTCTTCATGGCAAGTATCTTACACACCTGTAGAATACCCCCTCCCCCCGCTCTCTTTTATTAGCTCCTCTCTACTCCCACCATTCACCTTAATCATGCTTCCAATATGTTTACACTCTGTACCTTTCTCAGGTTCACCCCATCCAACTTTATAGTTTACTATAGGCCTTATCGTCTTCCTTGTCAATACTATCACTTCAAACTCCACCATGGTGAATTTCATTATAAACTCTTTCACTTCTTTATTACATTCCTGTATACTTACTCTTACTTCTGTTTCCTACCTGGGTTTCCTTGCCATTTTAAAAAATGTCCATTACCATTACAGATAATAATGGTGGGAAAGCACCTCTCTGCTTCAATCATTTTTTTTATTTTGAACCACTCCGTTCACCCCTTCTCCATCTGGACACAACTCATGTTATCGTCATACATACTCTTCACTCTCATTACAACTCCTCTTTTCACTCCAGCCTCCTCCATTGTTTTCCAGATTTTATTTTTATCTATAATTTTTATGCCATCTCCACGTACAAAAATATCATCACCAAGTCCTTCCCAAATTTATATCTTTATTCCGGTACCATCAGTTATCGTTGAGCAAAGAAGTATTTTGGCATATATGCCTTATTCCCGTATAATTCGTACACCTCTTCCTGTCTTCTTTCTTAAATATCAGTATTGTAATTCCCTTCTTCCAGTACCTTATTTTCCTTTCATATTACTCTCAACATCTTGTATAACTATTGTATTCCTGCAGCTCTTATCATTTCCACATTTAGTTGGTCCAAACCTGGTATTTTCCCTGTTTAATCTTCTTTAGTGCATCCTCCACCTCTTTTCATATACGACACACTCTCTCCTATTCTGTTAATTCTTTATGCTTCTTCGCTTCACTCTTGTCATTTTGCTCTCCTGGGTTGAATGTTTTCTCAAAATATCCCTTCCATGGTTTCTTTTCTTCTTGTGTCTTCATTTTTCTTCCTTCATCCATCAATCTAGATTTTCTTTTCTGTTTCTTCTGGCTATACAACACCTTATTTCCTTCCAATCCCTTTCCAGCAGCTCTGTCCATATTGAATCCAATACCTTACTGTACCATACACTTCACTCTTTTCTCTATCTCCCTATACTTTTCCTGTTTCTCCGTTCCTATTCTTAAAACTCCTTTTGAATGCTTTGTTCTTCTTTTATACTGCTTCCTTTTTTCATTTAATTTATTTGAGGTATTTAACATGCACTTTCTGAACCAACCGATTATATCAGCACAATACTTATATACCAATTTAAAATCAGAACAGACACATCAGCTAGACCCTGGCCGTTAATTCACCTTTGTTAAGGAAACTCACATTTCCCCAATACTAAATTTTTCGACCTTGCTGTGAATCGAACCCGGGACCTTTAGATAAAAAGGCAGACGTTATACCAACTGAACTAAGGTTTTTCCACAATGACACTGCTCACATACCTTCTCGGCAGCTTCCAATAACCTTTATCACCTCTATACTTAAAATCTTATCCTTGGGCATTACGCTTCTTGCCTTTCTTAAATACAGGTTTTTTTACCTTTTCATTCTTACACCCCCCCACCCTTATCCGTTTTCTTACTTTTCTCTGAAATTCCCATTCCACTATATCTGCCATCAGCAATCTGTTGTCACTATCTAGTATCTTGAAAAACACTTGGTATACCTTAATGTTTACACACTATCTAGACACACACTTGGTATCACCTTAAAATGTATGGTCATTTTCTTGTCCATAAAGAAGTTCTCTATTTTAGACCTTTGCTCTCAATTCCAAATGTATCTAGTAATTTTATAGCTTTCCCCTTTCTTTTTATACCAACTGTTCACCACTTTCATTCCATCACATGCATAGCGTTCCAGTAGCCTTAATTTCCCTCTCGCAATCCATCATGTCCTAAGCTTCCTTGTTTCTCTCTCGCAATCCACCATGTCCTAACACCAAGTCAAAACATTCTCTTTTTTCCAAATTGGGCACTAAGCTATCCCATCATCACTTGCTTTTATATACCCCAAGTACATTTCTAATCTTTCCTTCTCTTTCAAAGAGCTTCCAAATTTCGATACGTACACCTGCAGCAATTCCATATGTTTTCCTTTAACCATAATTATAATTTTAACAATTAGATCACCTAACAATAATAAACGAAAAAAAAACTACAATAATGATCTCCCTTAAATTGAAGAAAAAGGACAATTAAAGAATTGCAAGGTGAGGAAACAATAGCAAGATTTATTGATCACTAGAAGTTTATTTAAAGAAGGTACAGGAAATATGAGATAGAAACATAAAGGGAACGAGCACAATATGGCTTTTACAATGAAAACAAGAACATCGTTTACGCTTTACACTACTGTAATTGGACAAAAAGGTATTGGCTCCTCTTGAAGAAAATCGATCGTCAACACCCAATACAGGTTTCATTCTACCAGAATTCATCAGTGGGGATTGTGAAATGTGCAACACAATTTCCTTAAGAGGAAACCAATAAAACAAAAGGAAGGAAAACCTCCTTTAGCATTGCTTTAGGGGTGAAGTGGGGGTGGGGGGTAGGTTCTCCCATCCCCTTAGGTAATTGAATGGCCTTATGGAGATAGAAGTTTATCTAAGAAAAAAAATTTAAAAAATAGAAACCATTATGTGACAAAGTTTATCCCACAAGTTCTTAAAGTCACAGGTTTTATTAATTAACATGAAATCATAATGAATTTTTTTTTAATGGAACATTAGGAATATTTTGCTTTTACAATTTGTTTGGGTTATCTTCAATCAACAATAACTAATCTAAGAAAACAGGATGAGGTGAGGAATTGTAACCAATATTTTACAGAGAAATGATAGCATGAAATGAAGGGAAAACAGCGACCATTGTATCTAGATTGTTAACTATTGTTGATTTTTGATAAAAACTAGCTGGTGTACACGTTCTTCAAAG
The DNA here is from genome assembly GCA_902141385.1 of Timema californicum. Lineage (NCBI taxonomy): Eukaryota > Metazoa > Arthropoda > Insecta > Phasmatodea > Timematidae > Timema > Timema californicum. The sequence goes on from CABFOW010002938.1 coordinate 40,966, forward strand.
GAGAATATATAAAGTCACTTTGTTCGTTTAACTATTTTCAACAGGGAAAGAAACCAATTCTTAAATTATGTTACGATATTAATCCTTTATTGGTTTAAATTGTGTCACAAAAAGTTAAAAGTAGGCTGGCATAATGTCAAATTATAGATAATCTAAACATAGTATTAAAAGCTGAAATTTATTTTGAAGACTAAATTATAAATTCTCTATGCACTATATTTGAACTCTTGATTATTGGTGCTAATAAAAAAAAAATGTGATACAGCATAAGTAATTGGTTTTTAAAGATTTAAAACAAACTGAAGTTATATAGTATGGATGGACGGGAATGGCATTTTTATATTGGAACGGGAAATAAGCTAAAATTTCGGGATCAGGACGAGAAATTATAAAAATGACGCTTTAGATTTATTCTAGATTAAAAATGTTTGTTGCTTTTATACTAATATGGTAATACTTGTAAAATATTTGAAATTATTTAATATAATACAAATAATATATCATAAAACATAAAAATAGGGGTGTGCAAATAGCATTTATTATTTAAACCAATAGCAAAATTTTGGACAAATATTGAATAAAACAAATCAAATAATTTTAATAAATTATTTCTATCGTCTAACCTTTTAAAAATGGTGTTTTATATTTAATTACCCATTGGAAGGGTGCAAAAAAGAAAAATATATATTTTTTACCCGTCTTAAATGTTCTCTATTTTTTAATACCTCTTAAAAGGCTATTTCGGTTTGATTGGCTTAAATATTCCCTAGGTTTGTTACCCTTTAAATAAACTTTGTGTTTGATTTCTCTCTCTTTAGCGCCCCTTTAATATTCTATAGAGTTGACACCATTTATAGGTTCTTGATTTAACATCCCTGAAATCTTTACTCTTCGTTTGGTTGCAAACATCCTGCAGGTGGACGCTCATAAATAGTTGACCTTGACAAGCTACTTCCTTCCCCTATTTCTATGCCCCAAAAGATGGCAGAGTATAATATAGCGCTGTCCTTCTCTAAATCTTTCAAACTCTCTCACTTGCTGAACCTAACAAAATAACTGTTGATAGAAAGAGCACATTGACCCAGAGATTTCCAACTTGTTTGTCTCAGCACAGGCAGTAAAATACCGGCTCCAAGTTTGTTACAGAGCAAAGATGACCGTCTCCAATAAAGATTGAGCCATTAGTACCTGCTGTAAAAATAAGCGGGTTTTATTTCCCGCCCAACACTCGGGAATGGATAAATTCTTGAAATTTTTCTGAGGGCTCGAGATCCCATGTACCACTAACTGTAAGTTTATCGTTTAGAACATTTCTAGACTAATTAAAAAATAATAATTTTAAATCCGCCATAGTAAATGTTTGTTCTTTGGACTTTTCTAGAGAACATTATCTTAAAACTACCAGCATGAAACTCTAGCCCACCCTCCTCAATTTTACAAATCTTAGTTATAAAATTAAAAACTTTACTATTTTTCTAGTTATCTAGGGTATGTAAGCCATTCATGTTGCTGTTCATTTTTATGATTCACCAAAAGTATTGAAATTCATCTGAATATTTATCTATATAAATTGTAAGACCAAATCAAATAAAGATATTCAACATTACTCAAGTGTAAGTTTTATTTGTTAAAGAGAAATGATTATTTAAAAAAACATAAAATATAGTTTCTCTTTGGACTAAAGATGAAATATATAATGTAAAAACTCTTTGGAGTGCAATTGATTTGGCGATCAAGTAGGGCAGGAAAAACAAAATGAATTCTACATTCAATAGGAGATAATGACAATTTCTTATGTGGCTTAGACATAAAATTAGACAAAAAAAATTTATTTGATTGTAATAGGAAATGTAGCCGATGTGTTAACCGGATGTCCAAGCTATAGCGATGAAAATGTTTAGCACAATCTGTAGATTAGTTTGGGAGTGATTGAGCAACAAAGACACATTTCATCTTGAGACATAAGGCGTATTTAGATGATTAAATTGTGAAATAAGAGATGCAACCAAAATACTTTTGAGCAAGCACCCAATGTATGTGTATAGTAATAAATAATTAAGATTCAGAAAATATATTTCAATTTCAGTATATATATACAATATTCAGTATAGTTATTTCATTCACACTAATTTTACAATTTTACAATTGTAAAACTATTCATATCTTAAACTATACATATCTAAAACTATTAAATAAATAGAATGTGTACTTTTTATATTACATGTTCTATTTTCACAGCAGAAAGATAAGGTCTGATGATAGCCAATGTTTGAATCACTCTAATTCATTATCTATCAATTCCCATTAGTAGTGGTGATTAATTTTAAGAGAAATTCAAACTAGTTTAATAAATACCAAATGCTTTAATATCTTTTAAGGTATTAGAAGAATACAACTCAAAACTATGTTAAAGTACAAAATCCACTGAATGATCAAATTGTTAATAAATAAGAGCATAAACATGGTGAATATAGTCAGCCAGTAATGACATCAGTGCACAGTAAAAAAAGAAAAAAAAGGTGAAATTTGAGAAAACTAACATTTAGAGATTAAAAAATTACCTGATTTTTTTAAAGAGATTATTAATACTTCACACTGTGTAGTTTTCAAAATTAATATATTTCTAAAATGTGTTTATGACCTTTTACAACGCAAATATATCAATCAACCTAAGTCAACACACATTTTGTATTTAAAATTAAGAATAGCAGAAAAGGTAAATAAAAAAAATAGACCATTTTACTTACCCAACAAAATACACGTATTATTCCTCAAAAAGTGAAATGCAAGCAGTGAAACTCAATTCAATCATTTTGATTCAAGCACCAAGCCTACCAGCGAGCTACTTTAAATCCATTCATTGAAAACTATTACATCTTTAATAAATCACATTTAAGTTGTTTCAAATCATGTTTAATGATTTAAAATAAAACATAATATACTGTAGAAGTAGAGAAATTACATGGAGATTTGTTTAGATATTAAGTTTGTTGAGTCATAATTTGGAAAATCACACCAAGTCCCCGACTGGTATTCAACAACTGAATTTTGTGTTAGTGACAATTAAATGCAATGCGAGAACCATTTCCTAGCTCACAATGGCACATGTATTAGTTGGCTTTCTTTAAAGTATTCACCACTTGAAAGGCCGTAGCTTTAAGAGCAGGGAGTCAAAACCAGAAACGCTAAATAAAAGTGAAGCCTAGAAATACATTTAAGACATACACATATTTACAGTCAAATTACAGAATTTATTTCAATATTCTCTAGACAAATTAATAATAGCTATTTGGATCTATTAAACCAACATTAAATAATGTAATATATATTTATTTCATTTGGATGATAGCAATTCATTTGTAATTTAAATTAATCTATTTTTAAATATTAAACACAGTAACTCATTTTATAAAACTTATGAGCTGTGGCAAACAAAATAAATAAATGGTATCATGTTCAAATGACACCCTAAATTCTAAATAAACCGTTCAATTACAAGGTGTCTATCAAGTTATGTAAAACAATTATTTCATGACCTATACATTAAATAAACAGTTCAATTACAAGGTGTCTATCAAATTATGTAAAACATAATTTCATAACCTATACACAAATATTCATGAAAAAAAAGAGAGGAAGAAAGAATGCCCACCCACATCCTTATGACCCTCATGAACAGAAAGCCAATTCATGACTTGTTAATAATTTTCATGACCAAAAACTCATTTCATGACTATTTTTATTAACCTTCATGACCAAAAACTCATTTCATGAATGGTAGACACCCTGAATTATCTAGCTTCTGAGTTATTTCCCTTTGATCTTTTTTTTTTGTATGAGTAACATTTTTAATGGTAATAATTGGTAGAATTTTTTTTTAAAGAATTAGATTTGAACCTAAATAATCAACAAAAAGAACAGAGACCATTATTTTTTTAATTGGAACTTTTTAAATGTTTGTTTTAAGTATCAACCAAGAACCTGAACAACTAAATATTTTTTTTGTTCCATGTTTTAGAGTTTAAAACTATTTTAAGTTACAGCAAAGTCAATTGCGAACATAATTATGAGAGCATCTGAAAGGTCTCCACAGTTAGATTAAGGTGTTGAGCAGTGGTTTCTGACCCTTTGCAGTGTTTGACTCTAATTTTTGTCTTTAGGACCGTTTCGACCCTTTGATAGCTTAAAAGTGTATGTATCTTAGTTTTTAAATTATTAGTTTCACTGAATCTTACAATCTGTTCAGGCTTACCATATTTGGAGTAGGGAGAATTTAAAGTGTGGAAAGAGAAGGGAGACATTATTTGGGAAAAAATTATCCCCAATACCCCTGGTCGGAATTTTGATCCTGACATCACCTACAAACCAAACAAGCGTGATATTAAGTCCACAAGATTGATTTAATTACTATGAATTGCTTATATTATGATCATAAGAATGCAACTGAGTTGTTTCAAAATAGTCAACGAGCCCAGTAGATATTTTGGGAGTCATGCTTGAAGCATCACTCCCCTAGATACGAAACTGCCAAAGCAAACTAAGTCAGCAAGAAACTGTCATAGTTGAGTAACCAAAAAGCAGCTAAACAGTAACTTAACAGATTTATTATTTTAATCACTTATACTTCTATTTGAATTATGCACTTTTATATTATCATTATAATCACTTTAATAAATCAACATAAAGCTTTAACCTCAACATCACAACGACACCACCCAAAACATGCTGCAACCTCCAGGTTGGATATCACTGGTGTGCAGTCTAGTTGTGAGAGGTCTCGCTGAGGCAGTTTAATATGAGAAGCTGGATAGGAGAGTCTAATTTGAAATATTAAAAAGGCAAGCTCATAACAAGTGGTCAGAGTGTTAAGTCTGAATTGTGAAATGTTTGAGAATAGTCTGGTTTAGGATAGGGTTGGAATTAGCTAAATTCACATGGGTGTGTGCCTGCAAACAAACACAAAGATAGGTGTGGTCAGGCTAAGCAAGGAAAAAAAACTTTTTAAGTGATTAATCATTAAAAAAACTTTTAAAGAGAGCCATTAGGTGATCATGTCACTAAATGTAAAGCAAGTCTGAATATGTTTAATATAACATATCAAATTAACTTCAAAATGGTTTAGATATTTTCTAAGGCTTCGCTGTGAGTGTAAACAGACCTAAATGTAAATCAAACCTACCCAACAATGCTTTAGTATAAAATAGTACCTAAGGTTCTTAAAAAATTTGGTCCCCAAAATAGTAAAACCCTAGGAAAAAATTAAAGTAAAAGAGACTTGGTGGAGAAACACAGTACCTTCAACCAGAGGGAGAAAAATGAAATAATTCCCAATCTCTTCATTTTAACCACCCAGGAAACCATTTATTAATTAAATCAATTAGTTTTTTATGTGAAATATATATAAAATAGTGTTCAACTTCATTCCATCAGTTAAAAGAAACAATATAAGCTTTCTTTAATATGTTAATGAACACACTTATTTTAGCATCGAGTCTTACTACTCGTTCGGGTTATATACCTAATTGGTGAATACTAGTCTACAGGTGTAGATGTGTTTGATGCAACCCTTAAAGTAAGGATATGTAAGAGTCTTTGACTATCAGGTTTAGAATAAATTTAATGTTTATGACTGGTTTAAATATGCTTGTTAGTCATCTTACTAAGAATCTACAATTGATTTGAACCATACATATATTCTAGAAACAGCCTCGATATCTTCATTGATTTATTTCTTTAAATAAAGATCTCATTGCCATCACTCTTTGGAAACCTCCCCGATTTCTGATGTAGAATTAACTTAACTAGTCTGGCACTCACACAAAACATAAGCAAATAATACAAAATAATATAACTTAGTTTGCCATAGCAAACACCTTGTAATCAGACAGTTATAACATTTCTTGATAATATTTCTCATTCATGTTCAACAAAGAATAAGAGTTTCTATATGATGTACAAGCTCTAGAAATAAGTGTAATACTAATATTGTGATTCCTCTTCTTAAAAATAAGAAACACAAAACATGAACTTCAGCTTGTAATAATAATATGAATATAGATTTCCCTTTAACAATGGAAATAATTAATATTAAATATATCACACAGAAAATCAGAAATGTTGAAATCTATAAAATATATTAAATGCAAAACAATATGAAATATATCGCCACAAGTATTGGTGAAATTATCCAATGTGTTCTGCAAGCAAAATGTGCATTTGTGATTATTAAAAAATAGAGCTTATTTAGAAGACATAAATAAATACTACTATCATTAGCTGTGTAAGTAACCTGACATTTTAAAACATTACATACAAAATTAGCAGTGTAACTAAATTTGTTGAGAAATAAATTAGATTTGAGAATGAATCAACATTATATAAATATAAAACATTAATATTTCCTAAAGATAATGTTTCAAAGCAGCTTAACAGAACCAAAGAGAATTATAATAATATTGAATATAAAACAGAGAGAACACAAATTTTAAATATAATTTAGGACAGCGCCAAGTTGCTTAGATATTAAAAGTCTTTGATTATAAGCTGATGAAAGCAAATAAACAATGCAATGGAAAGGTGTAAAATAAAATTATTTACTAAAATCTCATCTGCTTTAAACAAGCACTGTAGTGAGAATAAATATATAGTGCGTAAACATAAAATATTATAATTTTCAAAAGCTAATATAATTTGAAATAGCTTAAGTAAAACTGGAAAAATTGATTACAATGAGACCAAATTTACAATAGTTGGTCATTTCAAACAGATGAGTCAATGTAAATATTGGTGTTTAAACAACAAGTGATTTACATCATTATACAAATCTGACATTTACTGCATGCACACAATATATACACTTTAAATACCACACTCCACTTGAATCTAAAATCAAAAGAAATGAGGTCTACACAAAATCAATAATTGAACTGAAGAAATGTTTTCAAAAGGCGAGTTTTTGCGATTGACTTGGTTACGTCTTGGCATCAAGTGATCTCAACCAAGTGGTTCTGAGCAAGGTGGAACATGAAAATGACTGAGTTGTTTATCATTAACAAAAATGCTGGGTGAGGGAAAGTAGATCAAACAGCTGGTAAGTTAATTAATGTAAACCTACATGTACTGCAAATCGACAGAAAATGAGCTATTAAATTTTATTCTTAGTTAGATTGATGTTTATTTTAACTAGGCCTAATATTTACACAACATTCCAAGCTAAACATATCCTGCCAAAAATAACCTATAGAAAACCAAGTATGTATGAAGAGTAAATAGGCCTATCTAGAGCTAATACACTATTTATTTTATCCATAACTAAAAGGTCTTAGTTACCTACTTACTGTAATATATTTCTAGTTGTAATTGCTGACCAATTATATACACATATAATTATTAAAATCCATTGATTATGAAACCATACTAGTTTGATAACATAAGGAATAATAATGTTTTGAGATGGGTATACAATTCTCAGTGCATTGGCTGATACTAGGCTATTTAGTTTGGTCAAGGAAAGCGTTACCGAACCGAGGTCTGGTAATGTCTCGGTCATAACCACTCACAGCCAGACATAATACTAGGAGCGTGAAAACGCACTGGTCTTAAACATTGGTACATCAATCGCGAAAACACGCCTAATATGTGTTTCAAATTAACTGGGATCTCCCTAATAGAAAATCATGTAATAATGATTGTTTTGGTTTTTAATTATATTTCATTAGTGATGCAATTATGGAAAATTGTTTATTTTTTATCATCCAATAAAGACCAGAAATCTTACATGGTTGGAATACATACTTAAGTGAAATTTAATGAAACTGCACAATATTTTCATATATCATAATATAAAATTACCAAAAAATAAGAGTTTCTTAAACAATATATTTATTTACATATTATGGAAGAACGTGACAAACGAATATTGTTTGACATCCTATTAGAAAGAAATCATTAATTCAAACACCAGGGTGGCTACAAAACATATTTTACAAAATTCCCCGACTTTCCAGGGAACATTTTTCAATTTTCCCTTACTACTTTTTTCCAGTTTTAGTGGTGGAAGATGACTTTTGTTATTATTGATCTCATATTAAAAAAAATAATTGTATATAATGAACATAAACGGTTTTATCTGTTATTTAAAAAATCAAAATGTTATTTTATTTAGGTATTATGAACTTTTGTTTTAGTGTTTGATTGCGAAATTAATGGGATATTTTAGACTTATTTTTTAATTCCTTGACTTTTTAGTTAAATTCCCTTAAATTTCCCTGTTTTCCCTGTCATACAAAAATTCCCTGACTTTTCCAGGTTTTCCCTGTCATACAAAAATTCCCTGACTTTTCCAGGTTTTCCCTGTCTGTAGCCACCATGAACACTGAAAGAACATCAATTTCAAAATCTATGAATTTGAACAATTATGTAAATCAAGTGATAATGAAGAAAGCTGACCTGAAAGGATAGTTTGGTCAGGCCTAGATAGGGACAAACACACCTCTCTCATAATTTCTTCTTTTCCCACCCCCAACACATTTTTAAACTATCAAAAATAAAACCCTTTTTCATATAAAGAGACACATACATAAATAACAAATAAAACACTAATTGTATTATATGGAAGAAGGTATCTTCTTTCATATAATACAATTACCTTATAAAGCAGAAAGAGGTTTTCCTTATGAAGAAACATAAAACACAAAGAAAGACATGGGATTACATGCTTGAAGAATTTTTTTTAAAACTGTATAGTTGTGGAAAGTGTAAAGAAGTTGGAATTGTGAAAAGTGTAGGAAGAAATGAAGAGGGAAGTGTTTTTGACTATCTAGGCCTAACCAAACAATCCTTCCCAGTTGGCTTCCTTCACTTTCACCTACTTTACATTAGTGTAGTGTTTCTACACTCTTATTACACATTTTCCAGCAATAATTCATTTTAAAATCTATCGATTTAATTTTATCTTACAATATGAAGAAAAAAATGCACATAAAATAGTTAATGTGAGTTAACATGTATGGAATATAAGCATTTTTAAACACAGGAGAGCTTGCTTATATTATTCAAACTTATGGGGCTTAAATAGCCAAGCTATTATATTTTTTGATTATGGTTATAGCCGCAACTGTTTTTGTTTATTTCAATAGCTGTCATATTAAATTAATTTTGATATAAGATAATGGAATATAAAGGAGATATTTAGTTGATAGTGTAGGTATGGAAAATAGTTTTTCTCAAACTGAGCACACTAAAACAATAACATCTAAGTTTTAAAATTAGATCGATATGAAATATATTTATACACATACACACACAATACATGTTCGTATAACTATAAATACAAACATATAGGTGCATGTGTGTGTTATGGAATAGTGTTTAAATCAAACATAATAATTGACCTAAGTCTGTAACGTAGGAACCTAAGCATGTTTCATTCAACAACACTGATGTCCCTTGAAATGAGTAGCCACTATATAATTGCACAAGTCACTTTGTCAGCAAACCTATCACCAAACAGATATATATTAATGGCATCTCCATTTAGGAACAACCTTTAGACAAAGTTTGCTGAGTCTAGTGCCAGTGGACAGCTTCTTTTATTCTTCTAATGTTTCTCCTAAGAACTGGAGAATGGCACTTTTTGTTGGACTAAACAGCAACACCTAAACAAATAAATCAAGTTAGAGGGCAAAATTAGAAATACAATATTCTGATAGTTCAGCAATAATCAAATATGAGCTACCAAAACTCAAAACAATAATATGTAATAATGTCTGAAAAGTGAAGGTAAATTGAAATGCCACTATGTTATGTCATTTGTATTGTTTAAAAGGAAACAGTATTTAATCTTGTGTTGTAACCAGTAATTATGATTTTACAGTGATAAGATTATACTTTGGTGAAACATGTTGGTGTTTGAAGAAATAGTGAGTTATTGAAACAAAAATTGTATTTAATTAACTAACTATAAGCGTTGTTTCTAGCACAAAATAACAATTAACAAGAAGACCAAATTCCTTTTTGGGTCTTATCTTCCTTCTCGAACTGAGTACCTACTTGAGCAGAGGAAATACCCCCACCACTCTATTACTTTCCCTACTCTGGCATGTGCCACTCTTATGGTTGATTGGTTTTCTGTATTCTGAATGACAAACAAAGCAGAGACCTGTCGGCTGCCTCTACCTGAAGTTTTGGGCTCACAAAGTGTTTGAATCAAGGCTACATTGAATAAGCTTTGTTCCTATATATAATAATAAAAGGAAGTGTTTGCCTATGTGTGTGTTTGTTTGCAATACCCAGCCAAATCTACGGCATGCAGAGATCTAAAATTTTTAACATATGTGGATGGAAGGGGGTCCGAATGCATCCCGAAGCCGGATTTTTAAATTTATGATAGCTTTTTAGTTAACCTATTTTTAACAAATTTTTGAAGAATCATGGGCAACGCCATGTGGGATTGCTAGTTTCTAATATACACTACTTAGAAAACTGCTTTATTTTCCCAGTAAATTGAAACAGTTTAAAATCTGTGTTTAATGAAAACATATTGACTAATTATATAATATAGTGATTCTCTAGAACTTTAAAATCAATTGGAAAGTTATTCATGCACATTCTACCTCGAGGCTGTAAATTAATCAAAATATGATAAATATTAGTCTCCCAACGGGAATCAAACAATTAGCTTAGTAAGAGTATGCGCTAAGTATTCGGCTCAATTATCTAGAGCAGCGGTTCCCAAACAGTGGTACGTACACTTATTCCAGCTAATACGTCATGAGAAGGCAAACAAAACAAGCAAATTCAAGTTGTAAAAAGATAATGTCTCATCAAATACCATAAATATATTACGACCAAGTCAAACCAAGAGGAAAAGAGATTTAAACAATTGTTGGAGGGGTAAATACAAGTGTTTTTTTATATTTCTTTAATACCTGTGCCCTATTATCCGTATTGATTGAGTATAAATGTTAAATAATGATAAATAAAAACTGTTAATCTATAAATAGTGTTGTGTCATTATATTCCTGGGCACCATTAAAATGTACCTAAATATTAAATATTCAGCATGATCTTGGTGGCACTTCAACATACGGAAATTTTGTGGGTGGTACGCCATTCAACAAGTTCGGGAACCAACGATTCTAGAGTTTAGATAAATGTGTAAAAATAAAGATATAGCCTCTATTCATATATTCATCATTTGATAAAAGTACTTAGTATATTCAGGAGCTACTCTCAAAACGGTGTAGGCCAATCACGTAGGTATGTACCAATGGAAGAATTTATTTTTACATTATACACTTTTCGGACTGATTTAAAAGTTTTTATTGTAGTGTTGGACTTGGGTTAAGTCTTCCCCCATTGTGTAAAAAATACACATTTTATCATAGCTTTTATTAGAAAGCATTACTGTTAAACACATTTTGGAGAGGCACGCTCTAGTTGCAGTTGAATAACGCTTTTGTTTCTTATTGCACTAGGTCACAGAAACATACCACAATTATATAGAAATATCTATTAGGCATTACAATAAAATCGATTTTTAATCGTTTTACTGTAGGAAAAGTGTAAAGCTGCAATAATTCTGGAAGTCATTACTAGAGCTGGGATTTATATGTAAATACATATCTATTCCTCACCATTTAGATGTTCATAAAATAGAAATCTCAACGAATCACCATATCGTGGGCTTGCTCAGAAACTCATTAAGTCAAAATTCTTAATTTGTGAGAAATTAAATTTTTATCTGTTTATGAGTGAATGATACTTTTCCTTTTTTTTTCTTTCGAAAATCATAAATCAAACTTAGACAATTTAAAAAAAATAATATTAGAAACATACTTTAAAACATAAGTGTCAATAATTTTTTTTGTGACTTAGTGATTCAATTATGATTTCGCGAGATTTTCCTGATTAAAAATATGTATTATAGAAGGTTGATTCAGTGACCGTCATTATTATAGAATCATGATAACTACTGGTTAAACTATTTATTTTAATAACCACTCAAAATTTGTTTTTAAAGGTCTTGAATCATAACTCAAGATTTATTACTGATCTAAACAAATTATATCCACTTAAAAATACAATTTGATGTTTACTTGTTCAAATGTCAAATAAATGACATAATTGGAGTACAGTTAGAAAACCAACAAAAGGAACACAATTTTTCTCATGTTCATTACATAAAATCTGTTTGTTGAATTTCAAAAATAAAAAGGCATTTTGACAGTCATTCAATTAGAAAATAAATAATACTATATTAATTAATCACTTTAAAAAACACTCTCTCATGGTATTTGACATAATGCCTACTATTTTAAATGCCAAAATAGGAAAGAAAATTAATTTGACCTACAATTAAAACTTGAATAGATTAAAAAAATTACATTGAAAATCCATAAACAATAGAGTGAGGTTACAAAGTGCATGTTTAAAGGCTAAACTTATAAAAGCATCTTCTTCATTTTCAGAATCTAGAATCCCTGGTTCTGGGACCCTCTCATTGATTTTGCATTTTGGGATGGAACTATACCAAGCATGGTATATTTCTGGAATAACTTTCTTTCGACACAGAGAATAGTTCTTGTTTTTTCTCCTTGCTTATTGGAAGTTGTTTTTTATAAATATTTTGCACAGTGCATTCAGTATCTAGTTGATTTCTGCCACGTTTCCCTACATCAATTTCCTGATATTGTCCAAAGTAATCATACGTGTATTTTATTATATTTGGGAAGTCTTTTGAGAAAAGAAAGCCTTTTACCTTTAACCAACAAACTTTATTATCAGCACTATCAACAGTAGTATTCCTAACATTCTTTGATGCCAGGTTCTTTAGATTAAAAAAAAATCAATGAATTTCAATTCCTTGATTTGATAAGGTCCACTCTTTTTGTTTCTGTTCCTCATTGATCTTGCTGTTCTAAAAATTGTCATACAATCAAGAGGTGAATATACTGGAACATACTTTTGGCGTTTTCTATTGCACTATGAACTGAGTCCACCTGACCACCTTCATGTATGAGTGGCCACGCTCCATAAATTTATACTCAATTATGTCTATATGTGTGTTCTGTACAATGTATAGCATAAAGGCACATATATATATTTGTAGCAACCATGAACCTATTTCTGAGCTTCCTATTTTTCCGTCTAGTTCTGTCCATGCATAACAGTATGCATTATTAGGGGAAGCCAATTCATATATGCTTAAATTATACACATGAGAAATAAAACAAACAAAATAGCCCAAGAAGTAAGAAAATATTATTTCCTAACTATTGTTTTCATTGATAATGTCGAATGTGCAAGTGTTTACAGGATCGATTTAACTAACCAACTATGTAGTTAGTAAGATTTTTATATCAGCTTTTAAATTATTGACCAAAACAATGCTTAGGAAAACTCACTAAGTCAGTTGACAAGACTTAGTGAAATTTTCTTGACAATAAAATGTTTCTGTTGACTTGGTGAGAATAAAAGAATATTTCATTGTTATTTCAAATGATAACAAATGACTTGGTGAGTTGTTCCAAAATGAAGAGCAATTATTTAGCTTTATAATGGTACCAAAATCTAAAAACATGACTTAATGAGTTTTTCCAGCAACCCCATGATATTAGGGTTAATATAATATATGAAATGAAAATAAAATATTATTTGAGTTTCATTATATATATTTTTACATATTTTAACAAGTTTATATATTTCAAGTGGTTTTACATAAAGCTACCAGCTTTGTGAATATTTAATATATTTTTTAATAATAATTATTGAAAATTTGTTGGGTTTCTAAACATTGTTTGATTTGGTTTGGCTTACATAAATCAGCTTAAAGGAATTTTTCAATTAACCAATGAAAAGGGTAAACTCCAACTAGGGTAGTCAAGTGTTTTTCCACTAAGTACAGGCCTTCTCTCCTCACAATGGATCTTTTGATGCATATTTTAAAGAATTTAGCAAACAGATAAATAATTATGGTCTGAAACCTCCCTCCCTTCCAACACACTAGTCCAACGACTTACATTCTTATCTTGTAATATTTCTAAGTAATTTTAGTTTCACATGACGGGTTTAAAGTGAAAGTCTATAACAATAAGCTACCATATTTTATTTTGTTCACCATGACACTAGGTGAGTCTTGCTGAATACAAAATTAAAATAATGGGCTGGGATCAACAACTCCTTCAAAACCGACATTAAAATTATAATGAGTCAAGCTTGCAACAAAAATATGGGACGTTTCATTAAAATCTCAATTGGAGCAACATGTGCGGTACACACTTTGTACATAAAAAAAATCTGTTATTCGAAGAATCCTTTTTTAAAAAACAAAAATGCAGGTGCCTTCCTTCAAGTTAAAGAAACCAATTATTTTAAGGACTTGTGTAGTGCAATGGTCGCTGCAAACATTCCATCTTTTATATTCCAAGGGCCTGAAATTGCATCCTTCTTGTGACAGTAATGAAAGCGACAAATTCCTGATCAATCAATACACAGAAAGAAGTATCAGCATATATATTATGAATAAACAATGGAAAGAATAATAAACTACATGGGAGATGCCTTCATATGGGTTGCTGTGGATGAAATCACGGTTGTTTAGGGTAATTTTGTTGTGAACCTTGTGGTAGGTAAGATAGATGCTCAGGATATTTCCAAACCATATTTAATTTGCTGAGAAGTGCTGGAACATATATATCATGTTATAAGATTCGTGAATGATGAAGTGAAACTGTGTGACCTAGGTGAGCTCACATAGAGAAGGCCCTGGTGTTTTATTTGAATGCCACGGCATATATCATGAAAATTGTAAGTGCTTTGAAGTTGTTATATCCTGATAGCCATCTTACAAGCTTGGCTCATGGACTACATCGTGTTGTGGAATACATTAGAGTCCAGTTCTTCCAAATGAATAGAATAATTTCTGTGAAAAAAAATATACCTATTTGTGAATGTGCTACATCAAGTAAGAACTTACTAACTCTTGTTTGATGTGTCGTTGCCTCTGCAATTAGTTCTAACAAGATGAGGTACATAGATAGAACAGCCAACTTCTACTATGAACAATTTGGAGATGTGACTTTTACTGCACGAACATAGTACTATATATAAATATCTAGTAGCCATTACAATAAAATACATTTTTTCAATATGTTACAATATAGTACATTTTTAATCAATAATGGTATTTTAGCGACAGTTTCTAAAATAAAGAATAAAAATCTATATAATTACGTTGTTTCCAAAATCTTTGGCTTTTAGTCTCTTGTGCATTCAAAATATATTCTGGATTTCTTATTTTCATTGCTCTAGTGTGCTTAGGATCTATTGGCTCTGGAAATATGCAATTTTAATCAAATCTAGTTAATTTTGATTCCATATAAATTTTCCAGAAATCATCATCTTTTTCTAAACTTTCAACTACCCTACATTTTTTTTTTGTCCATACGACAAATAAACAGTATGTTCGTCGGGTGATGTGAAGATAATAATTATATTGTTGAAAAGAGGCTAAATATATCCCATTCATATCATAATAATACGTGCAATGTCCATTTAATATTACTAGTCACAGTAAATTAGTTAGAGAAAATAGAAATCGAAAAGGGTGAGAGAAAGAACGTTGTGATCAAAACTTATTGCAGGGAGGGGGAGGGAGTTGTGTTATGATTTCAGTATTTGAATGTTTAAAGTTGAATTTAATGCATTTAAAATTTTTAAAAGCTTGGCCTTGGCATGAAAATGAAAATTTATTTTGTAATGTGTTGCTTTGAAGGGACTTGTATTCAGTGTAGATTCAAGTCAGGTTTAGTTGAGGTAATTGGGTGTGTGATGTCTACACTTCCTTTTTTCTGAGACTATCCCAGTTTGCTCAGTACGAATGTTGTTGAGGCAGGCTTTATCCAAATAGTCCGAGTATCCTTGCCAAGGATATAGCATAATATCTTGTACAATTTGTTCCTTAATGCTTGATAATTTTTCACTTTTGTGAACTAAAATTCACATAGTCCATGAATTTATACTATATTTATTGAACATAACTTATGCAATTCACAATATTAAACAATTCTTTGAGACACATGGGGAAAACAAAAAAAAAAATTTTTTTTGAAAGTCTTTGCTGGAATTACCAATTTTTTAAAATTATAAATGAATATAATTTAATTCTACCAGCACTCGTACAGTTATTTTACAGTAAATAGATAAAAAAAAATTGGACTCTTGAAAATATTTTACGCCCTTTATAAATACAAGTTTCACACCCTCTTGGAGGCCCAGTTCAACCCTGGTCTACTTGACGAATAGCATATAGTTTCCGAACAATTCGAAAGGCTACGCTGACCCCTAAAAGTGAACTACTAAAATGAAATGTGTTTTTTTTGGAAACCTATTCAAACTTCAATACAAAATAAATGTAAATAATTTAATATTTTGTGTGTTGAGAGTCATCAGAGAGTCAACTTGTGCAACATTCCCATTTTTGTATTGAATATTATTTTACCACAGCTATTCTTTTATCGTTATATTATTTTTTAACATTTATTTAAAGTGGTTTATCATATTTAACATAATACATTTCTCTTTATATTTTAACCGACACTTTAGCTATGTCGATAGCACTTGTGCTTGCTATGTTAAGGGTCCCAGTTTCGATACCAGGTAGTTGTTAATTTGAATTTAGTATTAAACTGTTATGTATGTCATATCTAAAAGCTAGTTTGTAAGTTATGTGATGATATAATCCTTGTTTTTATAAATTGCATGTTAAAAATCTCCATTGAACAAATAATTTAAATTATATATTTTATGAAATAATTTTGATGTAGGTTCACTTTCTAGCTTGCAATAATTTTTTTTAAGACTCAGGAGAAAAAAAAATCTTAAATATTCTAAATGGTCCTCTGGACCAGTTTCAAGACCATTAGTGTAGTCCTGTCAAGCAAACAATGGGATTACTGCCAAATGAGTCTTGGGTTCTACCGAGAAACTTCAATTCTCTCTTGGCTCGAGTAGGTGTGGTGGGGGTTTCCACCCTTATCTTATAATATACCTACATTTATGTAACTAATGATTGATTTATAGCCGAGGGAATAGGTTTACGTGATTAAAAATATTATATTTGTAAATTACACACAAAACTTAATAAGATGGTATGTTTTATTTTAATTCAACCATTTTCAAAAATTTGTTTGAGTTAATTTTAAGCATATATGCATAAAAAAATTAATTATATAGTTCAATATCAATTTATAAAAGTGTCCATACAGTCATAATAATAATTAAAAAAAATAAATCATTATTGGTTCATCTAGAATTTCGATCGCAAATCAGTCATTTTTACTGTGTATTAGTAGCTATGCGACCGCACCTTAATTAGTCAGTAGCCAATTGTATTTGCATAATGGAAGTGAATAGAGTACAAACAATTACAGTGTACATAGACCAAAGGAAATAAAATAATAAAATAACAAATTCATTCTATAGTTCATACAAATAACATTGTGATGTTGACTGTGAATGAGTTTAACTTGTTATTTCATAAATTTAGTAACACCACAAACCATTGTATAGGTATAAATTTACTGTCCTCCAAGGTTTGGAATAAGGAGCTAAAGTACAAAGAATCGTTTATGACATTGCACCAAGAAAACAAAGTTACAACTAAACGGGTGGTGGATAACAATAATTATCTGTGGGAAAGGCTTTCTTGTCCTTTGTTGAATTTAACTATTGTCAACCACCAAAATTACAATGAGGAAGTGCATTTGAATAAAGCCCTACAAACATAATTTTCAACACACCCAAATGGACCAATGTAATTTGACAAAATGTGTGATGGGCTTGAAATGCATACTACTACTACTACTAGATAACGCCCATTTAGAAAACGCCTTGTGAAACAGCACTTATAATACCAGAATTGTTTTGTTTATTAAATATCAAAGATCATACCAAGATCCCACATGTTACAGAATAATCAAGAGAGCTGAAACAGGTCTCAAGCTTTTGGAGACCTTGCAGATATTATTAAGTCCAATATGTTTGTATAGATGTTTAACTAAAAATATATTTAAAAACAAAGATTAGACAATTCCAATAAGTTTCTTTTTATTAAAAGCTTCTAACCCAAGAAGTAATTGGAATCTTGTTTTACAAGATTCAAAATCTTATTAAGATGTTTATGTAATATATTTGTGAGCTGCTTCGGTGGCCGCATAGTCTAAGGCATCACTCTCGCAATAAACTAGCCTGCCGATGAGAGGGAGATCTGAGTTTGAATCTTGGTCAGGTTTAGTGAGGTTTTTGTTAAAATATGCAATTCTATGCAGGGATATTCAAGTTTAGGATGGTACCATCGTTAAATGTGTCATTAGTTTTTTTTCTAATCTGTGTCCATGCTTATAAACCTGTGTAACAGTTGAGTCGTGTTCTTAGTTACAGCATGCACTGTTAATTCTAAAAGCTGTTAATTTTTCATTAAACTTTTGTACTCTGACAGGTTATGGGCCCAGGATTGTGATTGTGGATTTTAGGACGGATAAACCTATAAGTCAAGTGTGCACCGTAATATGCGTGAGCTCTACGAGTTTGCCAATCACCATCGCCATAATGGTTTTAGAAGAAGACAAAATGTACAGAATTCCACTTTTCGACGGCACTAATTTTGACAACTGGAAGTTTCGGGTAGAAACTCTTCTAGATGAAGTCGATCTGTTGCCCTTTATTCAAGGTGACTATCGAGACTTGGTGAAAATTGTGTCTAGTGATAATGTTGAAATTAAGGCGGAAAAGAAAAAAGAGCTGGACAAGCTTCAGAAAACCGATAACAAGTGTAAGTCAAAGATTATACAACGAATCTCTGACAGCCACTTGGATTGTGTGAAGGATAAGAACACCGCCTATGATATATGGCAAGTGCTTTGTAATACTTACGCTCGTAAAGGTATTGCTAATCAGCTTTTATTACGCAAAACCTTGTTGATGATGAAATTTGATCCCTCTTTAGAGACCCTTGAATTGCATTTTATTAGGTTTGATCGTACCATTCGGGAATTAAAATCGTCAGGAGCTAACCTTGAAGATTTAGATGTTGTCTGCCATCTTCTCTTTGTAATCCAAGCTCTAGAATTAGAGGGATTCAATACAAAATAAAACAAAGTTAATGTTACCAAAAATTTAGAAAAATAGAAGTGCGAAGTGTAACGATATTATGTTTTTTTGTTGTGAAACATATTACAGTACACAACCCATCTCCTAGAAGGAGGGTAATCCCACTGTTCTCCTTCAGTGACCAATTTAGTTTAAATGCGACGAGGACGAAGGCTAAGTAAAAAAGGGCAACAAAATTATATATATATTCTAAAACCTAAGGATAGATGGCATAATTATATTAGTG
>CABFOW010002938.1:64881-87263 GCA_902141385.1 Timema californicum
AGTTCTCAAGAAATTTGGTATGGAACAATGCAAACTGGTCATGACACAGATGGAGACAAAACCACCTGAAATAACTACATCAGAGTGCATAATCAAAAAAAAAAAAAACCGTACCGTGAGCTTGTTGGTAGTTTGATGCATGTGATGCTCTACACTCGCCCTGATCTGAGCTTCTCAGTGAATTTCTACAGCAGGTATCAGAGCAATGCTACAGAAGCTCATTGGATTGGACTCAAACGAATACTACGATACATTCAAGGAACACTTGATGTTGGTCTCTTATTTCCGAAGAACTGTGATGTCGCCTTACGGGCCTACGTTGATGCGGACTGTGCCAATGACAGCAATGATCGTAAATCTACATCTGGGTATTTATTCCAAGTTTATGGTGCCACTGTTGGTTGGACTACACGTAAGCAGACTACAGTTGCCCTTAGCTAGACGGAGTCAGAGTTTGTCTCCCTGTCATCTGCCTCATCCGACCTACTCTGGTTGAGAAGATTGATCCAGGACCTTGGGATCACTCTAGAACCCACCAAGGTGTACGAGGACAACCAGTCCTGCATAAGATGTTTGGATAAATGGGAACATCGAAGACTAAAGCATATTGATGTCAAATACAACTTTGTTCGTGATTTGTATTTAGGTGGTGTTATTGATGTGATTTATTTAAAGACAAATGAACAATGTGCTGACATTCTGTAAAAGAGTTGGGTTGGAAACAAGTTTGGGTACTTTTGTATTTATATTGGTTTAATCAAATGCTGATTCACTAGTCTATTTGTATGTATTTAAGGGTACATGTAGGATTTTTGCCTAATTTTGTGGTTGAAGTCGAATTGAGGAGGAGTGTTAAAATATGCAATTCTATGCAGGGATATTCAAGTTTAGGTTGGTACCATCGTTAAATGTGTCGTTCGTTTTTTTTCTAATCTGTGTCCATCCTTATAAACCTGTGTAACAGTTGAGTCATGTTCTTAGTTACATCATGTACTGTTAATTCTAAAACACGTTACTTTTTCTATAAACTTGTGTACTGACAGTTTTTTCCTAAATGGTTTTCCACTCTCCCTCTATGCAAATGCAGGTATACTTCCTCTAGATCCAGTATACATACATATAGCCTGAACTGGTAGTAAAGACACAGTACTAAATAAAGTACCTGTATAAATATATATGTGTGTGTGTGTTAAATAAAGCTAGAAATTTTGATTTTATGTTATGAATAAATTTGTTTTAATAAATGTAAAATAATTTTTTTGTAGTTAAATAAAATGAAAATAAAAGAATTATCAACACACAGGCTGAAAATTATTGTAATTAGTGCACCGTCCGTATGGAAGAGACCACAATACAATTAATTTAAATTGGTTGAAAAATGACACCTTTAAAAGGGAATTGAACCTGGAAACTTTGGCTTGGCGCACCAATTCTCTACATCACTGAGCTAGCCAGGATACAGATTTAGCCTTAAGCTCCGAGTGAAGAGTGGCCCTGAGCACAAGATGAGTCATGGATAGATCATTAGTGTGCTTAGCCAAAAGTCCTGGATTAAATTCTCGAGTCCAGGGGTCTTTTTTCAATCAATTAAAATTTAATTATAACTATGTTTGTATTGTTATAGAAAATTATATTGAGAATAATCAAAATAATTTCAGTATGATTATTCCTACTTTATGAGTTTATATCTAACTTTATGATATTACTGTGTACCTATATTTTACTATGTTTTTACATCAGTAAATCTACATAGCACTTATGCATGTTATTTTTTATTTGCCTCACGACTTACTACTTATTTTAGCTATATGAATTTAACCATACTTATGGGGCAGTAACAAGGAAAATATAATCTAGAAGAAATGTAGCAAGATTTGAGTGAAAGTAGAGTGAAAAACCATTAATTGAAGACCCCACAGAACACTCATCCTCCTAGAATTGCCAAAAGAGATAAGCAGAGCTTGGCATTTAATACACGTGCCTGTGAGCACAGGTCATTTTGTTCAAAAGTAAGTGAACAGTAGCTATGAACTTGAGAGGTGGCGTGGTGAAAAGATGGTATAGGGGGAGGGGTCTTCAGGAACTTACATAGTTAGGCAGTGGAAGTGAGCCCCACATAACCTAGCAACAAGCTCTAATTTTTAATTTACTATAGTTTAAATGTTTAATTAATTTCTTAATTTTTTTAATTTAAAATAAACAGTTGATTAACACAGGTGATATTTCATCCCAATTTCATGTTACACATAGAAAATTCAATTTTAAAAAATAACTATATATATGATTGGTCATTATAATTGACGATAATACTGTTTTATTGAATCATAAGAATTAAGATTAAAAAGAATTTAATTGAAATGGTTAATTTTATTAGTAGAACTAGTAAGTTTTAACAGGTGGTTAAGCCATTAGTTTGATTAAAAATAATTTATTTATAAAACAATATTTGATCTAGAATTGTTATTCAAGTTATTAATAATATCAAATTCGTTTAATAATTCAAGAAGATATGTTAGAAGGAGAAAAAGTATATATATATATATATNCATATACATACACACACACACACTGTTTTATTTATTAGTTACATATTATTTTAAGGGGAATAATGTATTGTGCGATCTCATTCCCACCATAACCGCAAAAATATAAACTTAAATAATTTTAATTGACTTTGTAACCATTTAACTTTTAATGGAAAGAAAAATCATCCAAAATAAATGGGTTAGTATCATTATAAGCATTATATAACTATTTAGAGGAAGTGATTGTTGCCAAGAAAATATATGTATACAATTTAGTGACATCCATTCAATATAGAAAAAACTATTTTGTGTGCTTTCAAAAACTACATATCCATGTCAATTTGATGTTAATTTGGCACCTTAAAGGCTAGCAAGTAAGTAAAATAATAAATTAAGATTACAATTATTCTGCTTAACACAAGAGTTAAAAACAGGGCTCTTACACACATATGAAACATAAATTTAAGGACTTTTCAAGGAATTCTTAAGCACCAAAACTGTTATTTCTCGTACTGCCAAAAGCTAAACACGTCAATAAAAAGAATTATAAACCATACCAAATTTTTAATAGATGGGAAACAATAACTTTTCACCAAATTTAATGATTAGATAAGACTATGAAAATAGAAATCTAACTTTGTTGTCACTTACTTCACTCTACTTGGTTTATTGGTTAGTGCAGTCATTCTATATTCAGTATTCCACAAGATGAGTATGGATTTAATAATTTAACAATGTTTTCTGCTGGCACATGCTTTTCATTTACGGTATTTTATATACAAGAGTCTAAGCATGAATGTTTGTACTAACAATAATTAAAATATCAGTTTTTTATAGTCCTAGAATCAGCAGAACGAGTAACAAATAGTTTAAACAAAAAAATATCGGGCCAAATAAAATTTAAATGTTTTTATATCTATTTAACTTATCAGATAGCTGCTTGTTGATGTCAGCCAGTGCAGCAGTTTTTTTCTCTTGCTGGTCTTTTGAAACTGTTAGACTTTGACACAAATTTTAGATTTCCTGTTGGTTCTGCTTGCTCTGACAGTCTATCAGCAGATTTGGTGTGTCTACATCAGCCTGAAGCCTTTGTTTTTTTTGCTTTGAGTTCATCTATTTATTCTGTGAAACTTTCCTTTTTGAATTCTTCTGTGCAGTTTCTTTCCCTCTTCGATTCGCCTCCAAATAATTTTGCCACTTTTGTCGTGCACCAGCAACTGAGATAACCATGTCTTTGGTGATTTCAATATTAGTAACACCACCAACTGATGAAATTTGGTGACAAATTATTCGATGTGCAATGAGTGTGCGCTGCTGCATATTTTCCACTTCTATTTGCTTGTTTAAAGAAAAACCTCTCACTACTGCTGCTTGACCATGTGATAGAATAAGTACAATTTTCATCACACACCACAATTTGTCATATTTTATTCTAGGCTTTGCATAAGCACATAACAGTGAACAGTTTGTCCCAGGCTTAAAATTTTGAAATTCAGAAGAAAAGCCAAACTCTGCAATAAATTCTTTATATGATGAAATTAATGCATCACATTCAGTTTCCTGAAGTCTTTTAGCCTCTACTAGTATCTTAAGCACTGACACAAACTTGGTTGCACAGTTAGTATCCACATTCATATCTCAAGGATCCATACAACTAAGGTTTCTCACAATTGAGTACTGTAATGGGCACTTATGCAAGATTTCCTTTACTGTTTCAATAAGAAAATTACGACATTCCATTCGCAATTTTTTTGTGGAGCAAATTCTTGACTCTGTTTTCTGCAGAGAATCCAAAGTTTATTTTGGTCACTGGCAGGTGGTTTTCTTTTTTCTCTACTCTAACTTTAACCAGTTTGTTACTGGTAATTGCTTTATTTATTTTATCTTCTCTAATGAATCTCTCCATTAAGTTTCTAAGCATTTTCAACATGTCTCTTTCCAGAAATGGAAGCATTGGCGTATCACTATGGTACATTGTCAAAAAAAAAGGTTCTACTTGTTTTGCAATTGACTGAAATATTAATAGCTTTATAGGAGTCAATGCATCACTGGTCGCTTCTTTCAAAAACTGTAAAGGATTTGGTGTTTGGATTGGGAAGTTTCTTGTCAGTAACTAACTGCACATATTTAGTTAAATGAGGCCACATTTCAAGAGCGCGTGTTACAACAGTTGAATTTTCAACCCACCTTATGGCACAACATTTTTTGGTAAAGCTACTGCTATCAGTTACTTTCATGTAATTGTCTCTTCTCACTGGTGTTTCCTTAAATAAGTAATAGAGGCTAGATAAAACTCACTCTACATCCCAGGTTGATGATAATGAGCCATGCTTAAAAGCACCATGAATGATATGAAGCCCCCAACTGCCGGTATGAATTACTGCCATGTTTGTGTCTCTCTTCAATTATCACACACCCGGTCATAAAATTTCCAATTGACATTTGGACCATCCATGGATAGTTGCAGTAGAGACTGTTTCGGAAGACCAATTTCAGAAATAAAGCTTTTCAAAGGAAGTGAACATATCTTCTGCAGTAGCATGGCCCAGGAAATCTGAATGGATGTAACAAGACTGTAATTTATCTGCTTCCCAGTGGCGAATATGGTAATCTAACTGCTTCTCCTGAAGCTTTCTGTTGAGGCTTTCATGTAATAACAAAACATATGAATCTTGTATCTTAAGCTTCTCCATGAGTGCAGACTGAAAATAAGGAGCAATGCCAAAACAACATATATATATAATATATATATGCACATTTTGTCTCTTCCAATGAAAAACTTTTTGCAATGCCACTGTCGAAAAACATATTTTTTAAATAATAGTCCGATATCTTCGCACGATCTGTATGAATAATGACTGCTGCATACTTCCAAGGCCCAAATAATTTCGGCTGTTAGAGTTTCCTGTACAGTTAAGAAGGAGCTTACTATCTGCTGTCCTTGTGCTAGTGGTTCTGAATCAGGAGCCGCAGAACTCGAAGATTGCTCTGGTTGCGTAGCATCAAAAAAATAGTGAATTCCTAAAGGGTGTTTTTACATGCAGGACTACAATGTTTTTTCCCATTCATGTGACTTGTTAAAGCAGACACCCCAATTTTGGCAATGTCAAATACGGAAGAGCATATGCTACATCTGGCTTTGTTCCTGTCTAGCACTTTTACAAGCCATTTATTAAATTTGGGGTTATGTAACCACAAATCATTGAAAGTACAATTCCCCAACATATTGGCACGTAAATAAAAACAAAACAAAGCAAAAAGCGATTTTCCGCCTTTACTTAACACACTGTATTAAACGTTACAAAAAAATCCATTCAAGAATAATGAAACAACGGTTTATTTATCCATGGCAGATTACTTGCTATCACACTTTATTTAATAAAACTTTCGTGTGGAAATAAACACAGCGGTAACGAAGTAAACTGAACCAGTACTTAAGGACTTCCATAGAAATAAAACGCATTAAGATAAAAGAAACTACACAGCTACAATCTAAACACAAAATTTCATGGGATAATGTTTACAGACACCAAAATGGTGCAACCATAGATAGAGTTATAGAATGGCAACTCCCTGTAGTATGTCTAGAACAAGAATTTGAGCGCTAAGGTGATTGAAAGATGAACTAATAGCTATCGGCGTGCATTTTAGTGCAAAACTGTAATTATAGGTACCTAAAGTGTTAATAGGTAGTCGCAAATCTTCAAAGAATTAATACAAATGAAGGTTTTTAAAGCAACTTATAAAAAACTGGCAAATGCATAGAAATTGAGTTTTTAAATATACAAAATTAGAGAAAACAGTAGCACTAATGTGTTTGCCAGAGAAGTTAACACGGTTTCCCCTTGCCCCTATAGAGATCAAAACCCATGGGTTGATGACGCGATAAGATAACAAATAAAACAAAAGAAGTGGGAAGAGTAGCGGAGAGTAAAGTAAAGAGCAGACAACAGCTAACGGTTGATCAAAGAGCATGCGCTAGATATTTCATGTCCCAGTACATTTTAAATCATGACAATTTCAAAAATTAATATTTAAACCTGGAAATTCCAGGACTTTTCAAGGCCCAGAGTAATTTAAGGATTTTTCAAGGCGTTGAACACGCACACATTAAATTCCAGGTCTTTCAAGGACCGTATGAACCCTGTAAAAATGACGATCTTACGAAGCACCAAAATTCAAATGAATGGAAGGATGGGAACATGCGTTGATGCAAAAAAACATGCCCCAGTGTACTTGGCAAAGATTCAAATTAAAGACACAACCTGCAAGGTAGAGAAAAAGCATGCTGTTGCCTAAATAACTGAGAGTTTGAATATAATTTAAAACACATAAAAAGTACCCGTACTTAATTTCACTCTCATATCATATAAAAATAAACCACACTATTGCTTAGAAATTGGTCATTGAGTGATTCCTTAACTCTAATTATTCCTACTTTGACAAACTTACCCCCATGACAATGGTGTTACAGACCAACAGTGTTAACAGCATTTCCTCTTATTTTGTTTGGGTCCTTTGCGTAGGTTAACTGTGTCATTGTTCTGAATGGCTTGTCGTTCCTTGCGTTCCTTCTTTGTTCGCAGAACCTGGCGTGTTATTGACATGAACATCTGCAACAACAAAATAAAAGTGAAAGATTTTCTTTGATAAACAAGACTTATGGAAAATATGAGCTACTGAATCATGTACGTACTATATTTCTTAAAAATATAGTTTACCCAACAATGGCTAAATTATTATGGAATTCCAAAATAAAATAACATACTAATTATCAGTATACCCTATTGTGTTTGTTACCATCTAAAATTAAAGTGATTGTTTTTATATAAAACCTTTACTAGGCTGATATTTTCTTACTGCGAAATAATTGGTTTTTTTTAGATCTTCTAGACGAAAGTAGTCGGACCAGCAGTTACTACAACTATAAGCACTCAACAAATAATTAGAGGGGACAGAATCACTCTTCTATGTAAATAACTTTAAATACCTAAAAAACTGATCCTTATCACATATATTTGCCTCAAAAAGTCTTAAAATCACTTTTTTCACCAATTACACTTTGGAATTGAACTAATCAAAACTGAGTAAAGTTGATAATCAATATATTCTTTTTCAGTAAAACTACTTTTACAAATGAAAGTGCTGCCAACTGTTCTTTTTACATTGGTTTTTTAGTTATTTTTTGTTTAGTAAATATTTTGAACTGTTTTTAAAAATCTTTTAATAATGTTATTTTTATAATTAGTTATTTATTGTTAGACAAAGCAAATTAAAAAAATATTTAATATAATTACATCAAAACTCTATTGTGAAATTTAAATAAAAAATAAAATGTTTACAGCAGTACACTGTTCATTTTGCAAAATAATTGAAATATAAAATTAGATGTTAGCAGCAATAATATTGAATATTAATCAAGTTCAATGCTCCAAAAAACAAAACACACTTTCTTTTAAACTTTTAGTGTGTATGAGAGTGTGAAGAAATCCTGTGGCTCTTGCATCATGTGTGGCATTTCAAATCACTATAGCCTAAACGTTTTTATTGTTTTGAAAAATATTTCTAATAAGTTATTTTGTTTTATATAAGCATTAACATTAGGCAACAATAGACACAGTTAAGTTTATTTTTTCTATAGAACTGGGTGTCTTACTAACCATTTGGGTTATACACATTTTACTATTTTCAAGTTAATATTTATTCACATCTCTTTGAGGGGCATATGATGTTTTCTCCTATGTAATATCGAAGATGCCTTCGTCTGGTTAACATTGATATCTTCAATAGTTTTGCAGAAAACAACTTAAAGCAATTTCATTTGTTCATGTGTGAATGTATATATGTACATCTGAGAGTTAAGTGAACAGCTCTAGCAGTTCTTATTGCAAATATATATTTTATAAAATGTAAAGTTTTACTCACTTCCTCAACATTTATATTATCCTTTGCACTGGTCTCAAATAACTGAATACTCATTTGATCGGCAAATCTTTGGGCATCCTCTGTCAAAACCACTTTACGATCAGGAGCATCATTCTTGTTTCCAACTGAAAGATAAGATAAAGATTGGCTTCTTTCTTCGAAAAATACATAAAGATTTTCCATATTGAAATATTTGTAAAAAAAACAAATTGTAAAAATTTGATAGTCCAGTTGTTTGTCTAACTTAAGAGAGTGAACAAATTAATGAAGAATGAAACAAAACAAAAACTCATTAGCTGTTGTGTTTAGCATTATTCTGGTTATAATGTTAGTTGCTTAATTTTATCACCACGCCTACCATCAGTTCAGGTTATACTCATATATTATAACTACTCTAATAAGGTAGGGATGAGGAAGGAAGCATTTTAGAGGTATTCTATCCACATATGTATGGAAGTGGGATACGATATAGTAAAATTAACCCTCAGTAGACCTGATCAGGATTTGAACCTCAATCTAGTCTTCAGCAGCCTAGTCTAACATGAGAGTGACACCTTAGCCCTTAGACCATAGTGCCACTAAAATGGGTAATGTTTAAGGTTCAAGTGTTAATATTTTAATGTTTGTACACCAACTTCCTATATATCTAGGCTATCTACATAGCTATTAATGGATGTAGTAAATTTATCATCTGAATGGAAAGACACCCTCAGTACACCCAGCCAAGATTTAAACCTTGATATCCCCGTTACCAGAAAAACTGATCAAACAAGATTTACACCTTGGTACTACATTGGGGGTGCGGAGCAAACAACTTTATATCCAAAGCCTCTAAGTTACCTCTTACAACAAGCTAGAGTTACTATTCTAAATCCAAAACTGCAGTTGGATTTTACTTTAAGAATTCATTATATATTATTTAATTTTCTAATTTGTTTGTTTATAAAATACAATCAAACGTGTTTTTTTTTTAAACTTTTTCATTTAGTCAATTTAACATCAAAGGGTTTGGGAAATGATTCTATTTTAATATGAGATTACATCGATTAATGTTTCCAGATAGTGGCCTTGGTCATTTTTTTTTATCCAAGCCATACACTTTCCATTAGCGGCTTGCTAGACCTGTCATAGCTTCATATGCCTTATAATATAACTTAGGACTAAGACCGGAACAACATCCAAACCCCAGCCATTAATTCATCAATGTGAAAGGGTAAATGCACATTTCAACAATGACACACTTTCGACCATGCCAGGAATCAAACCCGGGACTCTTAACTAAGTAGACAGACACACTGCCGACTGAAATAAGATGTCAGATTAATTTTATGTTACATGTACAAAGTTATAAAAATGCTAGTTACAGTTTTTCCATTAATTTTATAAATATATTTTAAACACTCATAGTTCCTAAAATTAGTTCACTTCTTTATAA
Organism: Timema californicum; assembly: GCA_902141385.1. NCBI lineage: Eukaryota > Metazoa > Arthropoda > Insecta > Phasmatodea > Timematidae > Timema > Timema californicum. The sequence goes on from CABFOW010002938.1 coordinate 74,767, forward strand.
CCTTAAGAAACATAATTTTATACTTACAATTTTATGTATTTTGAACATATATATACTAACTCTATGCCAATAAGAACTCGAAAGTTCATTGCCCCATTTACAAAAGTATGTCACCTATCCGTATCTTGAGCTAGTTCTATCTAGTCCATCTCATCTTTCAGATCCATTCTAATGTTATCCTCCAATCGGCATCTAGGTAGGTCTTCCCATCGAGTTTGCCAGTCAATACCCTGAACACGTTTCTAGACTCTCTCATTCGTACTGCATGTCCTGTCCACCATAATCTATGAGACTTTATTATATCAACAATGTCTTGTGATGAATACAGGGTGTGTAACTCATCATTATGTACACCTCCTCCCCCCATAGCCTCATCCCTCTTTGGTCCAAATATATTTCAAGCACCCTGTTTTCGAACATCCTAAATTTTGTTTCATTATGCAAGTTAAGAAACCATGTTTCACACCCATAGAAAACAGGTAAAAAAAAAATCTTGAATATTCTGAGTTTTACATGCCTTGAAACAAGGAGAGTTGTAAAAACTTACTAGAAACAAGTAAAAGCATGTATTTCCCGACTATTCTATTCCTAATTCACATTCTAGTAACAGTATTGCTAGTTAAAATTGTCCCTAAATATTTAAACTCATTAACCATATCAAATGATATGTTGTTCAGAGTAATCTCTGAATTATATAAATAGTTCCTAAAATTAGTTCATTACTTTAAAACCTTCATAAATTCATCAATGACATTATTATTATTATTATTATTATTATTAGCACCGCGTCTTACTACCCGTTCGGGTTATACGCACTTACGCTAATGTGTAATGGTAGGGTGATTGTGAGATGAAATGAAGGACCTACAGTTTAACGTGGAATCCAAACCACAGTGGAGGCCTGGCATTCCTCACATTCACAAGATATCTTGTCAGAGGTGAAGGAAGGGTTTGGTAATCAGATAAATCTTTGCCGGGACCGGGGATTGAACCCCAGCCGCCAGCATAGAAGTCTGACACTTAGCCCCTAGACCGCCAGGTCACCATCAATGCCAATAGAGTTGGAGAAAATCTTACCTAGTATCCTGTTGACAACATCACAATTCTGATCAATCTCATGAAGCCACCGTTTGACATTTGCAAAGGAATCTCCACTGGTGACATCATAAACAACTATAACACCATGCGTTCCTCGATAGTACCTAGGAAACAAATAAAAATGGATATTCTAAGGAGAGATGTGTAGGCCATACAGAATAATCCTATTTTTACTTTCTATTAATTTAAATATTTATGGTCTAAGTTAACAAAATACAATTTTGAATTTTGGAAAAAATTCTCTAACGCTATTTACTTACCCTATGAAATCAAGAACTCAAAAGTTTATCAATGCACTAACAATATTTTGCCAGATCTTGAACTAATTCTATTCAGTCCACCTCATTACACCTTATCACTTTAAAGTCCCTTCTAATATTAATTTTTGTCTAGTTCTTCCCAATGATTTCATACCATAAGGTTTACCAGTCAATACCTTGAACGTGGTTCTAGTTTCTTCCATCTGCATTGCATGTCCTGCCCTTTGTAGTCTGTCAGATTTTATTACCCTAACAATGACTTGTGATGAGTACAGAGCATGTAACTCATCATCGTGTAACCTGCTTCACTCTCCACTATCTTCATATATTTTTAGACCAAATATGTTCCTATGCACTTTATTTTCAAACATCCTAAATTTATTGTCATATAACGTAAAAGACAATGTTTCACAATCTTTAAGAACAACTGTAGTGTTCTCCCCAGGGTATGGATGTGGTATCGAAAGAAAAGTATCGATAAAAGTAAGTATCAGTATTAAAAAAAAAATTATCAAGTAATAATAATTTAAACTTATTAATCATAAATGTATTTTTATGTTTATTTAAACACTGAAAATTATAATGGTTTTTAATATTTTAAAATATGCTTGTTTACTATCCAACTTCTTAGAAAAGCTTTTGTTTAGTTTGTGATGGTCATGTTCATTGATAAAGGTGTAGTAGACTGGTCACCACTCGCACAGTAAGGATGTATTGATAAATAAAGATGAAAGAACAGCTATGAGTTATGATAAGCTAAAAGATATTGAATGCCAGGTTGCTTGTCATGCAGAAAAGATTGAGAATTTAGAAATAGTGTCATTTGTTTTTCTTCCACAGTCCCCCCTAGTAAATATTTAATCCCACCATGAGTGAAGATAACAAAAAAGTTGTTTCTTTTGATACCGATCAGATACCGGAGTGTGAGTACTAATATCAGTAAAAGTATCGGAAAAAAAGTATAGAGTAAAAAAATACTAATATCGAAAGTAAAATATCGTTATTAGTAAAGTATCAATACTTTTTTTTCACATCCCTACTTCAAAGCCTTTAGACTGGATGTGCCGCCCAGTTAAATTTACTGACCACCTGGCTAAAATTAATGTTTGTTGCACAAATCAACAAATATTTCAAAGTATTCCACTACTTAATAATTCCACTGCTTAATAATGTCACCCGGCTGGAACAAAATTCTGGGGAGAAAACTGTACAGGTAATGCTTTTGTTTTTGAATATTAATTTTACATTTCTTGAACCCGGCAAGATTATAGCTTACTGTACTGACCAAGTATGAGCATGCATTTCCCGAATATATTTTTTCTGATTTCCACTCCAATATTGTTACTACAGTAGAGTCTCGGAAACTTGACCTAATGTGGACTGAGATGGTGTTGAGTTATTGAAATGTTGAGTTTTACGAATGAGCATGTTTACTAAACAAGAATGAATCACAGTACAGTATTGAATATTATAGGTACAGTTGCACTGTACTGTAGTATTGTATGGTACACTAACATACATACAGTACAGTACTGTACATATAATATTGTACCGATTCAAACAATATGTTACTGAATTGGAAAACTAACAAACATGTCAATTATAGAACACCATAGAGTGACTGTTCCACTTGAGTTACAAACAAACAGAGGTTATACAGTTAAATGACCTTGGATTGTGATGATTGGTGCCAACAACTGTGTGCACATGCGCATCGAGTTACACGGAATGTTGGGTTATCGAGTTTCCAATACTCTACTGTACTATTTAAAATTGTTCTTAAATATTTGAATTCAATGACCATATCAATTGGTAGGTATATTCCATTCACGATAGGTTTTTACCTGGATGACAGTTCTAAAATCATATGTTTAGGTTTTGGGTTACCAACATTTGTAAAAGATCACAGTTTTGTTATACTTGTAAATATCTTTAATTACCTATTATATATTACATTTAAAATAATGTAAACTTCATACTATTTCATTTTTTTTAATAATTTATTTTTGTCCAACTCGAAACAATATTTTAAACATAATTAAAAGTACTCATTTTTCGTTTTAGAACGTTACTGATTTTGTGTAATATAGTGCATACATCAATATATTTTAATACAGGCATCATATTTACTTGGAAAAGAGAAAATTTTTGTCATTTTTTTTACATACAATACATGATTTTATGATTATTTTATCGTATTTTGAAATAACTGAATAAAGTATTTTCATCAACTGCGTGTCCACATCATTGTAAAAAACTTGTTTACCGTTATGATTAATCATATGGTTTAAATTCGTCAGTCGCCATTTTGAGGCTATGTTCATTAGAAGTTTTTGTGAAAGTGGTGTTAATATTTTTTAAAGGGGAATACAATTATAAATAAACTGTGTCCGACCTCAAATAAATATATAAATAATATTGGCCTAAATTACTGTGGTTAACTATCATTAATATATTACCATCTGTTTTCATTACAGTCATCCAAAGTGATAGATGTCAGCTGTTGGCGTAGTGATATATTAGGGATTACTTCTAGTAACATTTCGAGCTGTCATTCAGGTAAACTTAGCTCGTGAATGCCTTATACCTNGTAGTGATATATTAGGGATTACTTCTAGTAACATTTCGAGCTGTCATTCAGGTAAACTTAGCTCGTGAATGCCTTATACCTAGTGTCTTGTATATTGTGTAATGTATTTCTTCATGATGACGAGTCTACCTTTGTAATAAATAAAGAGCCCAGTATAGTAGAAAACCCAACCAATGTTTAACAAGGTCAGAACTAAATTAGGTTAAATACAGTATAGGATATTATGTGACACGTGTTGAATTATACAAGTTGACTAGTGCTCGCCATATGAAAGAAAAGTTGTTTAATACATAACTAAAGTATAAATTAGTGCTAGTTAATGGTAGATTTCATAAATATAAACTACTGAGCATGTCTCACAGTATGTGCTGTATTTGGATGCAAAAATTATTAAATAGAGAAAACCTCTTTCCAAGAAAGAAAGACTATTAAAAAGAAAAAGGACAGAGCTAATGAGGAAACTAATGGGCTAAAAAGGGATGGTAAGTGTCCATAAGAGTCTGTATTTACTGCAATTCGAATGTAGAGACCTTCTATTAAAATTGATGTTTAATGTTGTCTAATAGCCCCCATGAAAATGAATAAGCTTAAGGGTTTTCAAAATAACTTGATTTATTTTATTAAGTTATCCTTAAAATTTACTTTACTGCCCATGGCAGTAACCAAGACCTCTGCACTAATCTAGGAAATAAAAATTGTAATTGATCAATTGTCAGTCAAATGCCACATTAGGTTCATACATGCACTTAGTGATGAAGTAGGCCTGTTTTGATCCAAGGATGTAGATGAGGTTAATCAGCATCCTTGGTGACAATTCTGGATGACACACACTTGTCAGTGTTCTTAATGATGCAAGTAACCGAGTAGACACCAAGATAATAAAACACGAGTTAAGAATTTGGATACAGCCTAAGTGTTCAAAGTGACATAACAGGGTTAGGTCACTTTGAGGCATGAGGCTACTTACGTTGACGTTATAGTACGAAATCTCTCTTGGCCTGCAGTATCCCAGATTTGTAGCTTGACTCGTTCTCCATCAACGTCTACAGTTCTTATCTTGAAATCAACTCCAATTGTCGTAATATAGGAGCCAGAAAATGTGTTATCGGCGAAACGAAGTAACAGGGAGCTTTTCCCGACACCTGTTGAGAAATCAAAACATATTAGTCAGATATGACGTAGCATATATTTATTCATGGCTAAACCGGACTTGTAGAGTGTAATGTTTGCGTGTACTTATTTCTTAGTAAATAAATCTAGACGAAAATGCCACTCACCACTGTCACCAATAATAAGTAACTTGAAGAGATGATCATATTCTCTCGCCATGGCAGTGAACCACGATCACACCGCGTAATATATGCAAAATGAGTGTAAAGCAGTATTTTTGTAATTTACTTTCCCTTCACACTTTCCGTAAATTAAACAAAAAACTTTTAAACCTAACATATGATTAACCCATTAGCATCAAAACTTCAGCAGTTCAAACCGGAAGTTGAATTTATTGAGGAGGACCATGGCATTAGAAAAACGGTGTTAGCTACTTCGTAGCTTCTTAACAATTATCATTTAAAATCAAGTTCAACGCTCTAGTATCTAATTATATGGAATACTATTAACAGATTAAATTCTGTTGAGGGTTTTGAGTGATATATGCTATAAACACAAAACGTAAATATCTAGATTAAGTTTATTAACATCCAAAAGAAAATAATATAATCCATGCTATAGGATTTGTCAAAAACCCTACATAAATATAAAATATATTTACAAATTTTAATCACATTTATTGATTAATGTTTTAATGTGTCAAGGCTCTTGTATCTTCATATAGCTTTTTATGGTACAACCTATAAAATATGGCCATAGTGTTATTCATAATGGTGTGGCTGCAGTGAAAATTGATTACCTGGAGGGTTGTGGGTGCTTGGTTAGTGGCGAAGTAACCAGTGAGGTACGTTTCCATCACAGGTAGGCAGATGGCACTGGCTTCACTGTTACCGCCAAAACAGTGATCTCTTTATTAAACTGGATGAACATAAGTCCACGAATTGCCAAGGAGAAAAGCATAAAGTTCAAGTTAATCGTCTGCTTCACGGTGGGGGGAAAGATTGTCGGTTTCTTTCAATGTTCTTATGTGAAAACATGTATCTGATGAATACAAGTGTTATTGTTTGAAAATAATGAAGTATTATACCACACTTGCCTGAAGAAACATTTACATTAAAGGATTTACAATTAGGTTTTATATGTAATACTGTACAAATATGAAAAAAATCTTTTATATTTAAATATGTAGTTATCCATGTTGTTTACAGTTTGCCAAGACTACACTTATATTTAAAGTTGGCTATTAGCTTTTATATTGGTTTCAGAAACCATATTTAATTGTAAGTTTGATAAATTAAATGATTAAGGTATCTTAAAAACGTGATTGCATTTGTTTGAATGACAAACGTTGTGTAGTTGCCATTAAGTTCAAACAATTACTTAGGTTATAGGCTTGTAGAAAATATTATTATACTACCATTTTCTTAAAAAGGTTGGCTCATATCTTGTATATTGCTTTCAGAAACCATATTATGTTGAAAGTTAGATAACTATAACAAAACAAGTTAGCTAAAAACTGGATTACATTTGTTTGAATGACATACTTTGTGTAGAAGTCTTATTTCAAACGATTATTTAGGTTATAGGCTTGTAGGAAGTACCAGTTTTGAACTTTGTATTGCTCTTCAAGTCTTTTAATAACACATTTATTTCATTTAACTAATCACATCTCATATATTCAATCAAATTAATGAACTATGTCAAAATGCCACATTGCCTTGGAAGGTTGTAGGAGATAAAGAAGAGATACCAGAGAGTTTCCTTCTCTCTTACACAATGGTATACAGACGAAAGCCCAAAAATTTCAGCCAAATATGTCAATTCAGTTATAATATAGATATAAATGCCTCCAAACTACCCAAACAGTCTTGCGAGTCGCCAGGCGTGTAGCGAAGAAATCAATCGTTTTGGATGATTTTAGCAAGTCACCCCACGTTCAGTCAGTGAGAGATAATGATATAGACCGTTTACAAGCGGAAAGAGAAATGGGACCCGTAAGATGAATTGAGGAAATCTTCGAAAACCCTCAAATCATTGTGGGTAGAAATTGCCAGGGAAGTTGGCATCGAGGGTAAGTAAAATTGTATGTCTATTGTCTTAATATGTCTTTATTTTAATATGCAGTAAAGTAGGGTTTGATATATAAGTTCTATAGGGTTCAGATAACGTTTTCTTTATCTAGTACAGAATCTACTATAAAGAGTTTGACCACGTAAGTATGAGTGAACGCTGTGAGTGAAGTGTTTGGAATGAAAACAGTTGAGGACCCTATAAGCCAAGAGGTTTAAGTGACAAATTAAAAAAAAACACGAATTAGGTGCATAAGTGATCTCAAAATATGACAATCTGTCTGTCGGTAAAGAGATATAAATGATTTTCCATCCTGTGGTGAGATCTGGTGGCATATCACTTAACTTCTTACCAACATTTGTGAAATGTTCGGAACTCAAGGAATCCAAGTATGCTTGTACCGCTTTACCACCAAGTATTCGCTAAGTTTGGATTAGATGATACCGTAAACATGTAGTCCTGCTATGAATGTTTCTGTAAATGACTTTTTCTGTGGGTGCGAAATAAGACAAGCTCTGTTTTTATTTAGTTATTCATATTGATTGATAAAAATTGAACGAACTATTAGTTTTATTAAGTCAAGTTGTAACCTTTTTACAACATGACACAGAAGAAGTTGTATCACTCACCTAGCCAGCCCCAGTTGACTCGTTCTGACTCATATACAAAAAACCCTAGATACACTCCACGACACAATCCACATTCAACTAAGCAGGAGTTCAAGGCTCGCTGCCAGCCGTGTTGGGAGACCCTCCGCCCCTTCAAATAAGTGAACTTCGCTGAGCACGAACTGTAAGCGTGCCGACGGGCGTGTTATAAAACTTCTATGGACAATATTTGTGCTTGTGACCAATGCTCGTGGGCTCTCGAGACTGTTCTGGCACCTCCCCCCCCCTAACTCTCCGCGCACTGAGAACACATGGTTACCGTAGGCTATATAATGGTTAGAGTCCAGAGTATAGTTACGCATTACACTCTAGGCTTACAAGGTAATAAGCCTAACTATTAAGTAGGCTTGACACTCTTCTCAAAACTCGCTTTGGTATTAAAATGTTTAGCTTTAAAATTTAATGTCTCGAACTTCAGTACAAAATATATATATTTATGAATAATGAATGACTATGATCAGGTATATTGTTTCTTGCCCATAAAGCAATATTAACTTGGGGAGAACCATTCTGGCTCCATTTATTTTTTGTACGTTTAATTTCCGCATCACGGAAAGTTTAGGGGTCTGTTGTAACTAACCTGAGAAAGCCACGATATGCTAGCTTTATTTCTTGCCACCAGGACATATTTAAAGTATTTGTTAAGGGTTGAGATAGTTTATTTTTACCACCTTGTTTTAATTTAGAGGTTGGTTAAATGTGGGGCCGCGAGCCGGCATGGGGGATAATTCCTGTGTGGACACTTTGTTGGTTATTAAAGCTAGGATAGTTTATTGTCGTCTCTTTTCTTATATCTATCTATTTATCTATCTATATGGTTATTAAATATTGGGGATACATATGGTTATTAAATGTGGGGCCGCCAGCCACCCTCTGTATATATCTACGGAGGGAACTCCGTTTATTGTTAAAACGTTAGGTTATTTAGTATTCTTAGACTTTTGACTTTATATTTTGTCAGGAATTATTATAATGCCTCTAGCGTTGTTTAGGTTAGGTACTTGTGATATTTACTCACCTTAAGTTTTATGCTAGGGAATGTGCTGGCTCTCTGCCATTAATTATGAAAGATATTTATTATAGTGAGATAAGAGACCAATTTATTAGAGTTTTATTGTCATTCTCTGATGACGCCATTTTGGGACATCTAAAAATGAGGGGCTTTCTGTTATTTGTCATTATTTTGGCGCCCATATGGCCTTGGCAGTAATACTTGTGTCTTATTGCCCATCTGGCTTATGTCCTTGCTTAGTGCTTTAACTCTTATGTTCCTCTCCCCCATTTAGCTGTATCATGTTAATTGTGAAATAAATTTATAATTCTCTTGTCCTTAACTCTGTGTGTTATTTGTGTGTGATAATAATGGGGGTAGGTCACAAAGTTTTAGTAAGTTTTAAGTTTTTAATGAAGGACAATTAGCTGAAGAAAAAATCTTAGCTTAGAAACGTATGATATGTTTTTGTAATTATTCCTTTTGTTTTAATTTTCAATTTGCCTAAATGAAAACATTATTGGACATTAAACTATTATTGGCATTTATATACCTGAGATATCATTATGTTATGATAATTACTGCTATAGTTTTTGAGTTTATGGATTTATTTAAGGTTATTCCTTATATTGCCTATTTGGGATTTTGTTCATTACAATTTAATCTTCATACTCAAATTCCTAATATGTTATACTTATTATCATCTTAACATGGCACACAGTCCAACATAAAGTTTCGTTGGCCAAGTAATGATGCATGTGATAGGGGTGGGGAAATTACAAATAAAAATAGACCCTGGTGATGCTGAAGGGAAAAAACCCGGCAAACCCCCATAAGGGACTACAACTTCGCAAAGCAGAGGCTGTACGATTGGCCAAAGATGGGAGCCAAAATTTGGATGACAGTCAAGTTACGATATGCTTTGAATGGCAAAAAAAACCCAACTATTCCAATGCCTCATTTAACCAATACTAAGGCAATACCTTAGGCATCTCTGGACATACAATTTGGGCATACATAATCTTGTAACTGGAACTGCAAATTTTACATGTGGTACGAAGGACAAGCATCACGTGGGTGCAAGGAAATTGGGTCATGTCTTTTACCATTTGTTCGTAATCGTCTCCCTAATGTTAAGCATATTACAGCATTCAGTGACAATTGTGGAAGCCAGAACAAAAGTCACTTCACTGTAAAATTCTGGCTGTACATCATTAGGAATTCACTAATCGAAACTGTCGACCATTGCTTTTTGATAAGTGGGCATTCTTATAATGAATGTGACCAGTACTTTGGTCTCATAGAGTTAAAAAAAAAGAGAGAGAAAGTAAACGGGAGCTTTATCTCCCTGAACACTGGCAAGTACTGGTGGCATCCACAAGCAGAAAGTTCATCGTAGTGCGTATGCAGGATAAAGATTTTACTGTCCACAAGTCTCTTGATACCTTACTTCATAAAATCAGTAAAGGGAATTTAATTATGCAGGTGTTGCATTTTATGAAAGAAATTCCCCTCACATTGTTCTACAAGACAACTGCTGGAGGGTTATTGGCAGTGGCGGCTCGTAGCTAAAATTAGTGGGGGTGCTGCTCAAAAAATGTTTAGCCTTTGTTTTAAAATTGTGTAAAAGGAAAAAAAAATGTATAAAAAGAAAATTTATTCAGGACCTTGTTAAAATCTTAACAAAAGAACCAAACTTTTTTACTTACTTTACTTAAATTGTTACAATTCAAGCTTAATATATTTATTTGAAAATGAAATCCATTCTTCTTGTTTTAATTTGCGCAAAAAGTTCAATATTTTTCTCCTTGATCTATGGATGACAATTGAGGAAATTTTTCTCCATTGAAATTACTGCAAGCGCATTTAGTCTTTCTGTTAAATAAAATAACTGAAAAAAAAAATGAATCATATAGAATAGCTGAAAGCAGAATAATTCTACACTCTTCTACACTTTATTACATTCAAGAATATGGTACACGGTTTTTAAGCCCAACACGCTCTGAGACTTCCTTCCACCATCACGCCAGAGCCGGCACTGCGAGAGAAACAGTGCTTTCTCTACCTGGCAGTCCCGCCTTCCTCCCCACCCCCTCCTATGTGCGCATGCGCACAACAGTCAAACACCACGTCGCTGGCACTCTGAAGCGCACAGTTCCATACAATTTTTTTTGGATTTTTTTCATAAACCAAGGGATGGCTACTGAAGTATTGACATTAAGCTTAAGGAATATATATTGTACTACAAAAATAAAGAAAGAATTAAAGAAAAAAAGACTCATTATATTAAATGTTATCGATAATATCAAGTGAAAATAGGGGGTGCTGCAGTTCCGCAGTGCCTATACACGACCCGCCACTGGTAATTGGAATCGTTCGACAGGATAGAGATAAAGTTCACCCGTGCCGGAAGAATCTCAACTGATTTTCCAGTATCAACTGGAAAGCCTAAAATCAAGTATGCTAAGTTTGCTCCATGAACTGTTGCAGTTTGTGCCTTCAGTTTATCATTGGTTCTATAAAGTCTTCCTCCCCAGTGGCGCAGGAACGGAGGGGTACAGGGGCAAATTTTACCTCCCCCCCCAAAAAAAATATTGAAGAAGTAAAAAGTATAATTGTTACTCCTCCTCCCCCCAAAATAATATAGTAACACTTTTAGAGTGTAACTGATCTTGTTGAGGCAAGATACAAAGTTCACACATAATAAAAATAACACAATAAAAATAAAATGTGCTTGGACCACACACTCAATACATTTTGAAAACTCTGATATCAATACCAGCTACATCAGCTACATCAGCTACTGAAGAAAGAAGGTTTTTCAATACTTACACGAATAAAATACTATCTTCGCTCCACAATGAGGCAAAAAAGACTAAATTACCTGTGTCTGATTAATGTATATCCTGAGAGGCTCAACAAACTTGAAATTTTCAAAACTATTAGGTGGTTCTATAGCTAGTGACATATATAGGGCAAAGGTGTATAGAAACCGACTTTAATTTTCAATGTTTCAAAAAAAATTTTTTTGCTGAGCTGCATCAGATATAATTTTTCTTAATTAGTTTTGTGTGTATTAACTCTAATGTTTGGCATGACTAAAATAAATGAAAAAATGCACGATGGGACTGTTAAATACAGGTATATCTAATTATACGCAATCTCACTTTACGCGTTTTTGCTATAACGCAATTAAAAATAAATAAAAAATGATAATGTATGGTTGGGTGTAGTTTCACAGTCACCCTGTGCGGTGGTGGCGTGACCTTGTGCGCGCACATTCTAGTAAGGACAAATATGTTTATTGTAAAGTTTCGTGTTAAAGGGGTGGTATTGACAACATTGGAGATTCACGGGCAGAGTTAAACAGTCCTGTATTAAGGTAGTTTGAAAAAATATTTGTCCTGAAGTTTCTCATTCTAACGATTTTGATCCTGAACAAGAACCTTCCAGTTCAGGACATGACATCGTTGACAAAGCAAGATTTTGGATTTGATGACATAGACCAGGCAAATGTGGATGAATTACTCCAATTCAACTCAAAAGAACTCACCAATGAAGATCTTCTAGAAATTGAGAATGGCATAAAGGATTGTAGCATTTATGCTCCAAGTAAACAAAATGGGCAAGTCAATCATAATACACTTACCCAATCTCATCGACCAGGCCAGGCACCTCGACTTCATAACACGTCCAACAACAACTACGCC
>CABFOW010002939.1:0-87231 GCA_902141385.1 Timema californicum
ACCATTACACATTAGCGTAAGTGCGTATAACCCGAACGGGTAGTAAGACGCGGTGCTAATAACAATAATAATAATAATAATGCAAATAGCACATACAAAAAAACAACAACAAAAAAAGTGTGAGTTTAACATATACAATTTTCTGTTTGTATTCTTATATAAAACTCAAATGATACAGGCAAAAATTTAATTCAAAACAAGCTTGACTTACAATACTTTTTTTTTTACCAAACTGAGAGATAATTTGAGTTTTGGAGATGCATTCTACTAGCCAGAAACTCGTATGGACAAAATCAGTAATGAATGCGAAAGGAAGGAGAATCCAATAAGCCAATGATGTGAAAGAATCGTCGTACGTTGATTTGGTTATGTTGAGAGGATGAGTGTGGATTGAGTGACGAAGCAAATTTATTAAGGCAGAGTGTGTGGATCTAAAAGAAGAGCTATAAAAACGGGAAAAACACTAACTTTTTCCAGCGTACCCCTCCATCCCACCTTCAGGAGCCTGATTGGAGGGTTTATACCAACAAAGTGGCCGCCATCTGTTGACAAAGATAGTGCAGATTTTTATCGATATAAGTTTCTAAAGAGGCATACATAATATTCACTTTACACACTAAATTTATAAAAATTAATCTATAAGGATTTCAACCATTTAAATGGAGGTAAATTTAGGTTTTGATTATTTCTAAAGAAGTGAACTAAATTTAGTAATACATTATAATATACACTTTACACACTAAATTTCTAAACATTAATTTATAAGGATTTTAATTAGTTAAACTAAGGTTAATCTCAGTTGTCTAGACCGTAGTCACTATTATTCCCTTCAAGTACCTAAAAAGTATTATATTTGTTTATTTTTGTATGGTTAAGGTATTTCACGTGGACTTTATGAACCGACTGATTATATCAGTGCACGACAATTTATATGAGCGAGAGTGAAAGGAACTACTAATTTTGCCGGGAAAGGTATTTTCACATATCTTCCAAGATTCTTCTACAAACCGCAATTGACATGGGACCGACGGCTTTACTTCCACTCCAAAGGAAGTTGTGTTTTACCGCTCTAGAATAATCCTTCGACCGCAGCTGGGTTTGAACCCACTAGTATCGGGTCCTGAGGCGAGCCATTACTTCACTTGTTTTTTATTACGTTTTAGACATGATAACAAAATATATTTATTTTGTTAGTGGTGCCAAGCCTTAAACAACATTTTCCAAATTTATATTTTAAATTTGTTCACTTTAACTTTTTTTTATGACCACGTCTTAATACCCGTTTGGGTTATATGCTTATGTACTAATTATACTAATGTTTTTTTAGGAATTAGGAAGATTATATTAAGAGGAAGTGTACTCGCATTCGCGTGGAGGGAAAGTATAAAACCAGTTTGTAAAAACCACCCTCAGTACACCCGAACTAGTTTAGAACCTCAATCTCCAAGTCATTGGCAGTCTAGTCTACTGCCGGAGTAGCGCGTTAGAACCCGTGGCCACCGAAGCGGGTCTTCATTTTAACTAAAAGTGTTCTTTTTGAAAGAATCAAGGATTCAAATTTGGATTTGAGATTCGGATTCTGAAACTATATATTCAACCCAACTGTACAATTAATATTTATTCATCCTAGACTTAGTAGCTATCTCTCTATATATAAAATCGATATATAAAAGCGAAAGCCCTGATTGACTGACTCATTCATCACTAATTCTCACACTAACCACGAAGCTAGTGGGCTGGAATTTGGCACGGACGTTCCTTATAAGCTAATTAGGGAAAGTAAATATGTTTCATTCCGATATTTTGTGATTAAGGGGGTGAAATCAGGGTAGCTACCTTAATCAACAATATTGCTTTATAAACTATTTTTAAGCATTTAAAGGGTAATAGTCCTATAAGGTTGTTCTAATAATGCCTTTGAAAAATTATATCAATTATTTTTAACCCCATTCTAAGGGCTGGAAAAAAACGAATACAGACAATTAATTGAAATATGTAATTACGTTTTAATATGCAACTCCAAGAGACGGTAGAAGTCTGTAGTTTATATTTTGCTGAATTTGGTGGTGTGTGTAGTGCATGTGTGAGTGAGAGGGTCCGGCCCGGGGTGGTGTGTGGTGGTGGGGAGAGGTGGTAGGGGGGATCTTTCCAGCCACGCTCAGCTGATAACGCTCCAGGCAGTAGGAATGGGGGTCTGCCGATACTAAAACTTCCCATGAGAAACGATACATAGTGACCTCCTCGCGGTGTTTCTTGGGTAGTGTTAAGAACCATTCCATTAAGCTTCAAACAAAAATTCCTCATTTTCATCCAAAAATAAATAACACAATATTCCGTGTGAAGAACGGACATTAAGCTAGTTTGGTTGGCATAATTGTGGTATTGTATCAAAGGGGAACTTGCAAAGCTTGACTACGTTTAAAAGCAAACCTATTCATTTGAATTGTCTGACGTTTGCCAAATTGTTGGTTTTCTTCCTCTTGTTTTGGACCATTTCTGTCACAGTATCAACTACCTAGCGATAATTTTATGGATTAAAATGAACAAAATAAAATAAAATTGGGAGCTCAATTTCCAGTTATGATTGGTTGGCAGTGCTCGTCACAAATTTCTAAAAACAAAAAATAGATCAATAAAATTGGATTAAAATAAAATAAATCCGTGATATCAAAATGTAATATGACCAAGCTAATTTTTGTCTTGCAAGTACTAATTTCGGTGTCTGCCAAAATGTGGGCAATAGTTGGGTACAACGTTTACACAATTTCATTTATTGTACTCACATTTTGATAATTTGTTCTTATATAAATATACCTCTAAAAATAGCTTGTCAGTTTATGTAAAAGTGTGAGTTAAATGTTCTAACTTGATATCTAGTTAGAGCCTGGGCCTGTGCCTACTAAACACGTGAACTAGGATTTTAACCTAAAAACAGATGTTGATAGGTGAAACCTGATTAAAAACAATGCGTTACTACGGCAACAACCATTTTAACTTTCAGATAAAAGTTATTGGGTACTTAATCCTCCCGATAAAAATGTGATGAATAAATACATTTTATCTGGCAGATAAATGCTATCTGGCTGTCATAAGACGCACTTTTAACTTATCCACCAGATATAAATATTAATATATCAGATTAATACATATCCAGGAGTCATATGACCGGCCCTAAGTCTGATAAAAGTAAGTCCAGACACAAACGGGTAGTAAGTGAGATGAGTAAAAAAAAAATCTTCTCAATCGTTTCCTATGAAAACTACCACCATTTTTTTTTTTTACCAAACTGTTGTTTTTGTTGGTTTGGTTACCCAACCCTCTGAAAGAAGCGGTCACATCAATCACCATGTCTGCCAACATATGAGACGGTGGGAAGCGGTTTTCATCATAATCCCAAGCGGTCCCCTCTCTCACTCCTAGATTCATGAGATAACTCCCCCCATTCACGTCGACGACCGGCTGATATCCCAGCTGTCTGTTTCACGTTGATGAAACATTTAATTAATGTCAAACTGTAGACCTTGAAACTCAATCCGCACGAAGAAAAAAAAAAGCTGACATTGAAACTAGAGAGGAACATTTCTGTTTTTTATTAACAATCCCTTTTGTCATGGGAATAATTTTTTATAAAATGAAGATTAAGGGGGCCGCTTCGGTAAACGAGAAATTACCGCGCAGATTTTCAGCTCTAACGCTATATTTCATTCTACTATGCGCTACTAAAAAAATATGGTTCAAACTAAAATAAATTCGAAATATTCCTAAAGGGCTCTTCTTCTTAACATCCTTGTAGTTTGAGTTTATTGATATAAAAATGTGTGATAATGTGATATTAATTCATTTTAAACGACATTTTAGTGTATTTACGAAAATCTGAGACTAGGCTCGATTTAACAAATACATCAATTTGTTGATAGGCTCACAACAGACAGTTTCAACATATTCGAGAACTAGAAGCGAAATTTCCTCTTTACTTTGAGATAAGAAGTTTCCTAGTTTTCTTTCCCATCTTTCTTATTGACACAACAAAGTGTGGTTGTAGGTGAAGGGTGAAAGGGAATAAAGGCTTTGACAGAATAAAGAAGTAATACCAGAAAAGACACAGACCATTGTATTTTACCACTACCGGCTGGCTAGTTCTGTCTTACCTTCATATGCCTTATAATCTATCTTTAGACTAGGACAGGTACAACATCCAGTCCCTGCCCTTTATTTTATCAATGTTTACTTTACATCCATTACCATTTCCAGCCTGTGGCCTAGGTCAGTTTTTTATTCAGGCCATATATTTTTACACTGCCGGTTTGAAGTCCTTGTAGCTTCATGTGCCTTTTAAACTGACTTAAGACTAGGACAGGAACAACATCCAGTCCCCAGCCATTAATTCATCACTGTGAGAGGGTAAACCCACAATTCACTAATGAAACATTTTTGGGCCTTGTCGGGAATTGAACCCGGGACCATTAACTCAGTGGACAGATAAGTACCGATTGAGCTAAAGTGTCGGGTTTATATTTATATAATTTTGGCAAAATTGGATCAATCCGTTTGGGCGGGGTGGAACCGTACATGAGTCAAGGCCAGTATTATTTGCAATTTTTATAACAAACAACATTTTTGGGGGCAAAATATAATTTAAAAAAACTCAGTAGGTACATTTAGTTTAATTTTCTACACATAATAAACACAACCATTAATGAATATTTGCCATGGGTGTAGTTTTGTTTGTGGTCTTGTGGCCAGACAGATTTCTTGGCTACAGATCCGTAGGTCCGGGGTTCGATCCCCGGCACTTCCAGATTTTCCGTGAAGCAGTGGGTCTTGAACGTGGTCAACTCATCCTCGTGAGGACAGTTGAGAAGTTACTTTAATGTAAAGGGGTGGCTTCACTCTAGAAAACTGAGATTAACGGCTGGAGAGTTCATTGTTCTAACCACATGACGCCCTCCATACACAGAAGTTGGCATGAACTTCGCCAACAGACGGTGGCCACTCCATTAGTATGGCTCGATTGTGGGCTAAAAACATGGAGTTAAAATAATAAATACTGAATAAATATTTTATTTGATTTGACCAGAGAGGTTTTATGATATGAAAATTGTAAAAACACGATCTTTAACTCTCTTTCCCTTATCCCCGACCTTAAAGTTGACAGTTGAACAAAGCCCGGCTTTCATTGTGGCATGAAAACAGATTCGGTAGTATTTTGAAGTCGAACTGTTAAATAAGTTTCGTTTTATGGAGATCAGACTATAGTGAGGCCTATTTGCTTTTGTCGGCTGGGACAGAATTGAAAGTTACATCTGTCTTTGTGTCTAAAAAAATTACTCAACTTATGTGACATACTCATCTACTACTTCCTTATGACCTTCAGTCTTGAAATTTGCCACACAGTTAGATAGCCAATGCTATTTCAAAATTAACATAGTTTTAGTTCAAGTAGAGTTATCAAATGCATGTATGTTTAAAAATATTGTTTTTAGCGACGTGTATAACTACCTGCTCAGGTTATACTCATACGTATTAATTACTCTAATGAGTTAGGGATTAGGAAGGTTGAATTTAAAGTAGGTGTGCCTGAATTTTCGTGGAGCAAGAGTAGAAAACAGTTTTGAAAAAACCAACACCTAAATACACCCGACCGAGATTCGAACCCCGACCTCCCTGTAATCGGCAGTCTCGTTGAACACAAGAGTGACGCCTTTTACCATGTGGCCACTAAAGCAGGTCTACGAAATAATTACTTAATTACCAGTTAAAACCTTCTTTTAAAAGTTTGGTTAGTCAGCTATTTTTTATTGTAACATTATTCTATCATGACTTTCATTTGATTGTATAAATGTGTTAGCACATTTATTTATAGCTTAAAAAGTTTATTTTTTATTTTTCTTAATTTATTTTAGTTTCTTGTTTATGTGCATTTATTCAATTATTTAAATTGTTCTGTGGTTGTTAGAGTGGCGATTGTTGACTTCACTAATAACCCTAGTTTGGTATTTAAAATTTAAAAGGTCACAATTATATTTAATGTGTTTAAAAATCATGACTTTTGGTACTAAAATGTAAAACAAGATAAATATTTTCGGGTGACCTGGTGGTCTAGGGGTAAGGTGTTATAATTCTGTTCTGGGGGTCCGGGGCTCAATCCCTGGTCCCGGCACAGATTTATCTGATTACCAAACCCTTCCTTCACCTCTGACAAGACGTATATTATTCACAACTTGTGAATGTGAGGAATACCAGGCCTCCACCGTGGTTCGGATCCCACATTAAACTGTAGATCCTCCATTTCATCTCACAATCACCCTATCATTACACATCAGCGTAAGTACGTCTAACCCGAACGGGTAATAAGACGCGGTGCTAATAATAATAATAATTAGTATTTTCACTTTTCCAGTAACAAGTATGATATTATTATTATTATTTTCAGGATGAACCTGAAGCGTTGTGCGTGTGCAAGGAGACGCAAGTGGCATGTGGTTCCAATAACAGGACCTACGACTCTGTGTGCCAGATGAATCAGGAGGTGGCGGATAGCGGCTTTCCAAACACCCTGTACCTCAAGCACTGGGGACCTTGCCGTTCAGGTGTGTAACATAGTCGTAACAAGGGGAATCCCTATATTAAGCTTGCTACCCTCTGCAGCTGAGGCTAGTAGCTTTCCGAACACCCTGTATCTCAAGTACTGGGGACCTGTCAATCAGCTTTAATAATTAAATACGATAGTCTTCACATTATTCCTTATTAGATCACTAACTCAAAAGGTTGTCACGCAAAAAGTGAATCGCCTTTTACTTATGGTTTCACCTGCCTTTGAAGTGGACTCAAACTAATTTAAGTATTTCCGCACGTCCATCACATACTCTGCCTTAAAATATGAGTGAAGAATGACCTTGAGTACAGGCCAATTCCTTGATAGCTCAGTGGCTGGAGCAATGACGTACTAAAACCAAAGGTTCCGGATTAGCTTCCCGTGTCCAGGTACCATCTTTTAATTTAAAGAATACTTCATACAATGTTAATAAGCTCCACATTACCAGAGTATAAACATGACTATAACTCGGAGTCAAATAACCTGCCCTGTGCCTGAAAATATTTATGTTAGGGGTCCTGAGTTCAATTCTTGGATGGTAACAGGGGTGGATCCAGATCATTTTCATAGGAGGGTCATAATTATAAATAACATAGTTACTTACGATGTTAGATTTCTGTTTTAAGCCATTTAATAGTTTCTAATTCACATTTGATCTTATTTATGTTTTAAACCATGGTAATCCTCTACACATTTTTTAGATTAAGATAGTTTTTATGAGTAGTCTTCACCTTGATTTTTTTAAATTAAATTATTTTATAAACCATTTAAAGTGTTCCTTACCTTGACATTTTTGAAATTTGTATGCCTCTCGAAGCTATTTAGAGGGATCCTCATCTTAATTTCTTACGATATTTAGATACCTATTTAAGATAATCTTTGAGGTGGTCTTCCACTGACAACATTTTAAAATTTAATATTTCAGATACTAGGCTATTTGTGGTGGTCTTCGCCTGAAAATTATTCAAAATGACATACATCTAGAAGCTATTTGGAGTTGTTCTCCCGTAGAAATTTTTGAAATTTTGATGACCTTGGAAGCTATTTAGAGCTTTCCTACTATAACCTTTCCCACCCGTTTAGATACCTCTAGTCCAGCGTTTCCCAAACTGTAGTTCGCGAATTCCCTGGGGGTTCGAAAAATCTTCCAAGGGGCTCACAAAAATATTTCTGTAATGGCGGATTTTTTCAGCACTTTGTGAGGAAATGGAAATAATTAACAACTGTTTATTGTCTCACACTGAAGTCAGGTAATTATCTCAAGGTAGAACTCTTACAAGATTGTTTTAACTTAAACACTAAATACTAGTTTTTCTTACCAACCATCCATTTCACGAAGCAAAGTGCATGCAAGATCAAATGTGACTCCAGGCTTTAGTCTATCTGGCAGATATTTTCTCAAAAATGAACAGCTTAAACCTATCTCTTCAGGGGTATAATATTAATGTTTTTACTGTGCAAGACCGTATCGAATGGTTCATAAAATATATTAAATTTTGGGAAACGTGTTTAATTAGCAATCAAATGGAGTGCTTCAATACCTTTCACGACATTTTGGTATAAAATCAAGTTTATTTGGACGAAAATGTTAAGAACATGGTTATAGAACACTTGAAATGACTTGGAAAAACCTTCAGAGAATATTTCCCAGCCATGTCCATTAATAACGATTGAATTCACAATCCGCTGTAAGAGACAGAAGTTTTAGAATCCTCCACATTAAGCGCGAGTGAAAAAGAGCAGCTCCTGGAAGTTTCCACTGATTTTGAATGAAAGAAAAGCTATAAATCTTTGTATTAAATGGTTTATGGTTACGTTTAAGGGAGGAATTCCCAGTGCTAGTGAATAAAGCTATTACAGGTTTGGTACCATTTTTTTGATGTATTTTAGCGAGAAAATATGTTCTTTATAAGCATGTTAAACTTAAGACTTTATTTATCACGTGAAAATGTGAGTAGCTGTTAAAACTTTTAAACAATTTTGATACTTAGATTGGCATGGCATTTTGTGATTAAAGGAGGCTACTTCAGTTATGTAAAAGTAGTAATTTCCAGTACAATTTTTAAAAAACATGTGAAATGTGATAATAGTGTGACAGTAAATCTAAGAAAATGTTACTACAGTACTTTGTTAATTTAATTTCAGTTTTAATTTTTAAATAAATGTATAGTTATTTGAAATTGTACTTAGTAGTTTCAATATTATTCCATTATTTTGGTGGGGTGTTCCAACTTAACTACCGGAGCTATAGTAGGTTAATTTAAAGATATTAAACAATTTGATTACAATTAATAACTACATTTCTTAAAAAAAAGTTGTATACAATTAAGTGCGTGGCTATGGATATTTATCAAGGGGTTCCTGCAACTCAGATGTTTGTGTAAGGGGTCGCGAGTTGAGAAAGTTTGAGAACCGTTTCTCTAATCTATTAGTTATTTGATGCAGTCTTTTACGGCAGATTGTTGACCGTAGAATGCATCTAGAAGTCATTTGGAGTTTGATTTAAGGCCATCTTTCAGCTTCATATTCGATAATATCAGAGGATTTTAAATATATCTGAGGAAGGGGGTGGTTCCAGGGGGACATAGTCCCCCACAGTTCCACCGCTCTTCTGTCCACACATAATCTATATTCGGTGTTGGTGGATGAACTGCTCTCAGGCGATTATTAGTCTTCTTTGATGTGTGGTAGTCTACCATCTCTATGAGGAAAAATGTTCGTTACTTACTATGCACGACAAATATTCGTACACGAAAACGAATATTTTTTCCACAAATTCGTGAGTCATATCAAAAGTTGAGTAAACGTGGACGAATAACGAATGGATGGACTCGAATTAAGAGGTGTCTGCGCGTAAAAAGATAAAAAAAAATTGTATGAATTATTTGTGTTGTATTTTCATTCTAAAATTTGAACTTTCATTTTGTTTTTTATATTCGTTTTTCTAACTTTCAACAGGGGGGGGGGGTCAAATTACCCTTTGAGCCCCCCTCCTCCTGAATCCGCGCCTGGCTGGTAACATGGGTATTTTTCACGAGAGGAGAATAATTACCCCAACGGTCACAAGGGCTCGGTTAATTCGGTCTAAGCTATGTTTAAGATTATTACTGGCTCCACACTTTTTAGCTCACTATTATCTCACTGTGTGTATGATGTGTAGACAACCTCTAAAGCCACGTACACACCGGCGAACGGAATGACGAACCTAACAGTGAACCGTACGCCGAACTTCGGGGCGAACAGTGACATAAATGGGGGTGTTAGGTTCGCGGTTTTTCCGTTAGTATCGGCCAAACCCAAGGAGAATAATACCTATCAACAAGAACCGGTAGCCGGATAAACTTGCATCCATCTAGCCTTGAAAAAGCAAAGTAAAAAAGAAAGACATTTGTACAGAGA
Source organism: Timema californicum (assembly GCA_902141385.1). NCBI lineage: Eukaryota > Metazoa > Arthropoda > Insecta > Phasmatodea > Timematidae > Timema > Timema californicum. Next base: position 9,995 of record CABFOW010002939.1, read on the forward strand.
TTCTTTCATTAATATTTTGGTCTACCAGCTCAGATTTAATAAATATTTGAAAATTGTAATTACTTTTTATAAAATAAGTAATCACTCTTTTAGAATAATGGACCTCCCCTCCACCCACCCAATGGATGGTTCCACCACCCCTGCCTGAAATTATTTATGTTTCAAATTTACCTTTTTAAATTCTAGAAACAATATTCAATGAACCGTAAATCAAAGATAACGTTTTATTCTCATCTTTAGGTAGATGAAAAATCTATGTTCGTCGGAATGTTCTCTTACCCATCCACACTGTTGAAATACTTTCGCACAACTCTATTTGATGGTTCGTCGAAATACCGACATTGGATAGATCGGGGGAATACCCGCGGCTTTGTTCCAGTTTCGCTGGAATGTTGCAGCACTTGGCGCGGTTCGGTGTTCGGTTCGCCATTCCGGTTCTGTTCCCACAGAACGGCCAAATGTCTACATACACAGGCGACCCAACTAGCTACTATATTATATATCTCCCGGTCAAACATTATAATATAAAAGCGATGTCGGGCAGTTAGTACTCCATGAAACAGTCGATAAAGTAATGTTTGTTTGCAGTTCCATGGATCATCTCTGGTCCTCAAGATGTCGGCAGTTCTCTGGGTCAAGGGCTCGCCCTGGATTGCGAGGTGAAGGGCTACCCGATCCCCAGTATCCATTGGGAGTTCAAGGCTGACGACGGAACCTCCAGGATGCTTCCAAGTAAGTTACAGTAACCCCACGGCTTCTTTGGTTCTGACTGACAGTTCACAGCTGACTTATGACAGTCAACAATTAGGTATATACCTACATTTTGACTGTCAGAAGTGACAGCTGCTAAACACATGTTTTTGCAGATAATATGGTTCAGCGTAGGGATACATAATTTGGTCCGGTAACTTTTCAAAGGTAACCTCGCGGTCTAGGGGTAGGGTGTCAGACTTCTGTGCTGGCGACCGGGGTTCAATCCTCGGTCCCGGCACAGATTTATCTTATTACCAAACCCTTCCTTCACCTCTGACAAGAACACCTCTGACAAGACATCTTGTGAATGTGGGGAATTCCAGGCCTCCACCGTGGTTCGGATTCCACGTTAAACTGTAGGTCTTTCATTTCATCTCACGATCACCCTACCATTACACATTAGCGTAAGTGCGTATAACCCGAACGGGTATCACGACGCGGTGCTAATAATATTAATAATAATAATTTTTCAAAGCTGTCAGCTGTGATCTGTCACTCTGCACCAAAGAAGCCATGGGGCTACTGTAGATCCAAACCATAGTATTGTTTTCATAGAGAAAATGACACAATTATTAACATTTCTTGATTCACTTTGGTGGTCGCATGGTCTAAGGCATGGATGGAAAACCTTTTCCAACCAGTGTTCCACTTAAGGACTGGCTACATTTTGATTTAATCTAGTGTGCCATTTCTTGTTTAATTTTTTTTTTTAAATTAATATTTTAAAGTTAGAAATTGATACATATTATGAAATGTGATTAATAACTCAAATCATATTGTAAATATTTTAATAATGTCTACATGTTAAAAAAAGGAAAAATTATTAAATTTTAAAATTGAGTGTATAATTAGACAATAGTATTTTCAATAATTTAAAGTAAAGACATTGAAAGTAATACATTCAGTGGAAAAAAAATGCGATAAATTGATATATTTGTTAATCTAAAAAAACATACGTAATATTTTCCGTATTGTTTTGAAACAGGTTGTATTTTGATTTTGATAGCCAAGATATTTATGTTCGTTTCATAATTTGATTTCAACAGCACATGAGATGCACTTAAGCACGAGCCAAGACAATTTCTAACCGTTAACTTCACAAAGTTCACTGTGACATGAGAATAAAAGACAGGGCTATCGAACTACTTAAAAAAAACTATACCACGTTGGCTAAAGTATTATTTGTTTTTTATTTCAATGTTGGCGTGCAACCCAAATCGTGTTCGCACGCCACTGTGTGGCACGCGTGCCATACATTTGCCATCCCTGCATCGTCCCTTTTGTAATAGAGTAGATTGCCGATGATGGGGAAATTGGGGTTCAAATCCCGCTTGGATATACTGAGAGTGGTTTTTACTAAATGGCTTTCCACTCTCCCACCATGTAAATGCGATAAATTCAACCTTACTAAGACTTGTTGCTAAAAAAAAATTCAATTCCCTGAACTTCGAGGATCACATAGAAACGGACAAGATCAACTCTTCCCATTCTATACTCTACCACCAAATAACCCATGAACCATTTGACTACTTCAACCTTCCCGAGATTGTACTTGAATACCAACCTACACCCGATTAAACCAGCTCGAGTGGCTTGCTCAATGAGTCACATAAAATATAAACCATCCAATTCATTACTCATCCAAGATTGTAAACAAATAATCATGTATCACAAACAAACAAGGCCGATCACCATCTTATAATTATATATCCTCCAAATTAAAAAAATATTAAAAAACCTTATCACCATGTACCATAGAGGTGAGTGCACCTTGCTACGAGACTAGGTGTCCAGAGTTCTATTCCCGGCTGGTATTTTAGGTATCTTTCCTGAAAGGTGAATTACCCCAAAGGGCACCAGGATTTGGTTAGCTAGGCTTAAGTTTGGTTTAAGTGTTTCCACTGGTTTCCCACCCTCATAATCACTATCATCATCATTTCATCTCATAGGCACATGAAAAAGCATCCCCGAAAAGGATGTACGATTAGTACATTCGGGCGTCCGTGACTCCTGGGCAACGCTAAATTGGTTAATCTTTCTACTACTGGGCTACGATTGATGTAACCTAGATGCGCTCTCTCTCTCTCTCTCTCTCTCTCTCTCTCTCTATATATATATATATATATATATACCAATATCGGTTGTATCTTGATTGCGAACGGGGAAAAATTCATCCAGTTTATGAACACACTTAAAATGTTATGGCCCCCTAAATATCCAGTGTCCAGACTGCGAACAAGTAAAAGAACAACTCGTGGGAATCCCTACAAGATGGTGGTGATACGGGTGAAAGGGGTTGCTGGCAGCAACCTCCAAACACCGTGGCTTTCCCCATAACCTAGCCTTACCTAACCTAACTTAGAAATATTCGTGTTTGTTATTTAGTTAAATTTAGACTGAGAAGGCTGAAAGGGGACTGTAAGAAACTCGTGGACCGCCCCTATCATCATATTAGGGGTGAGATGGCATAGCAAACACGGCGTTTCCGCAATATGGACTTCTCATATGTCAAAAGCAGATAATCGTCTCCAGGTACCCTCGTTTTCGAAATCTGGACTGTTAGCAATCAGAATGACACTACATTATCAAGGCCTGAAGGGTGAGGAATTCTATCCAGTTGGTAATCACCACTCTCTAACAAAAAAAACAAACAAAACAACAACAACATGGTTAACAAGTGTATAGAAAAAGGAAGCGCTGTTCTTCCTCGTCGCTGTAAAATACCACCGATCGGCCATCAAAACACTAATATTATCATGACCTCATGACCGTATAAATATGTGATGATATTTGTATAATAATTTGTCATTAAATCCATGATAGCCAACATTATTTTTAAAAATAACAAAATTATTAGAATTTTAGCGATTGAAATTTTAAACACAATATTAATAATTGTTATTTTATTGATTGCCACCTCTGTGGTCTATAATTCAACCTGGCTACATATCTAAAGGTCCCAGGCTTAATCCTCAGAGTTTCCAAAATCTATATGTGACGCAGTAGGTCTGAAATGGGGTCACACTCAACCTCAGGAAAATAAATGAGGAGCTAACTAACTAAATAATTAGCAGCTCCAATTTGAAAACTTAGAATAATGGCTGGAGGATCCGTTGTGGTGACCACACTACCCCTTCTAGCCGCAAATGTTGGCACTATAATCGCTAATGGTGGCAGCCGCTCAGTCGGTATAGTTTGTTTGCAGTCTAACGCAATGGATTGTTTTTTTTAAAATGTAATAAAAAATTCATCCTTAAAAAGTAATGGTATATTGTGACCATTTTAGTGCCTTGTTAAGTGTACCTCTATTTGTAAAAGTATGAAAATCGCTGTTGTGCTGTATATGTAGTGTTTGCGGTGTCGTGACCGTGTGTTTGGCGTTGTGCACAGGTGATGATCTGTACATGGCCGTTCAGGTACGCGGGGGTCCGGAACCCTACATGGCCACCAGTTGGGTGCAGATCGTTAGTCTCAGACACAAGGACACCGGCACCTACACCTGTGTCGCCACCAACACCGAGGGAGTTGTGCGTGCATCCGCCCAGGTTGGGGTGCGAGGCTAACTCAGGTACATATCGTGTCATCTCCTGATGGACAGTGGAGGTACTTTATTGTATCTTCAACTTTGATGTAGGGTTCTTTTGTTTAATCCTTCCATAGAATGTAAAACTATTTTATTATTCCTTGAGCATAGATGTAGGTTTTTTTTATACTGACATAAAATTTAGAATTATTTTCTTATTTCTAGAAGTTTGATTTAAGGTTCTTTTGTTTTATCCTGACATTACAGAAGTTGAAGATTTATTTAATTTAATTTTAACGTGATATTTAGCGCTATATTAATTATTAATGTCTCCAGAGAAGGACTTTCTTTACCTTTCTTTATTGTCAGCGTAAGAAATATATATTAAAGTTGAAATTGATTGAACTTCAACTTGAGTTTTAAAACTATCTTTATTAGCACCACGTCTTACTACCCATTAGGGTTATACACACTTACACTAGTTTGTAATGGAAGAATGATTGTGAGGGGACCTAATGTTTAACGTGGGATCCGAACCACGGTGGAGGCTTGGCCTTCACACGCATTCACAAGTTGTGATTAATACACGACTTATCAGAGGTGAAGGAAGGGTTTGGCAATCAGATAAATCCGTGCCGGGCCCAAGGATTGAACCCCGGACCCCCAACACAGAAGTCTGATACCTTACCCCTAGACCACCAGGTTACTCTTTAATTAAAAAAAAAAAAANCCCCCAACACAGAAGTCTGATACCTTACCCCTAGACCACCAGGTTACTCTTTAATTTAAAAAAAAAAAAATGCCCTTACAGCTGTTCATCAGTTTGTATGGTGTATGTATATATGTATTTATGGAAACACTGTCACAGATCGCAACAAATAGATCTCAATATTTTTGTATTTGCTTCGTATATTACGAAAATAGAACCCCTAGTGAAATTTATCCCAACTGGATAACCTGACGTAGGATTTTTCTTTTAAAATGTGGTTATATATAAAGGGTATGTGCATTTATGGTTTTCCCAAATATTTCTATTAACAAAGCTCCACTTTAATTTAAGCAGATAGTTTTAATAATAATAATAATATTTAGCACCGCGTCTTACTACCCGTTCGGGTTATACGATTTAAGTACTAATTACTCTAATGGATTAGGAATTGGGAAGGTTGAATTAGTGGAAGTGAATCCGCATTTGCGTGGAGGGAGAGTGGAAAACCATTTAGGAAAATCCACCCCCAGTTCACCCGACCGAGATTCGAACCTCGATCTCCCCGTCCTCAGCAGTCGAGCTCAACACAAGCGCGTCAGCCAACTACGCCACTGAGGCGGGTTTTTAATAATAGTTTAATTAAAATTGTAAATTAAGTTCAATATTCATGTACAACTAATTCAATTAGGTTTTGATTACACATTTCAGATAAATCCGGAAGCTAATCTGAGACACTAGGGATGATACAAGAATGACATCTAAAACTAGTGTGTACCTGACTAACATAGATTATTGTGTGCGTGCCATAGGGATTCTATGTGTTGTCAATTCATAGGGAGGGGGAAGAAGGGACAAACTCTGGACTCACAAGCAAACTATTAATTTTATTGTAGCCTTAAATTTACATTCTAGTTAAAATCAAATTCCCTATCTAATTTATCAATTTTCGAAAGTACGTTTTAATTTAAAATTAGATATAAAATTCAATGTTATCCAATAAGTGAAGACGTATTTTTTTTCCTGTCCCCTATTTAAGAGCGTCTACAATTCTTGCCTTAATCAACTTAATACTTTCTTATTTGAAAGAAGTAATTAATACAGTGATATGAAATCAAATATAATTTTAAAACAAACAAATATAATTTGCAAAATCTTACAAGCTAGAGAATTAAAGCTGCAAGAAAGTCAGTAAAAATAATCTGATTCACTACAGTTGTTGACTAACAAATCTTAATAATAATTTTCAGTAGATTTAAAATTTAAACTAAAACCCAAATTTAATATCAATTTATTTATGTTGATATTAACGATGAATGTGAGGTAAGTTTAAAATCAGTGTGCTTTAAATCAACGCTTATTATAATCAACACTTGAATATAATGTCTTCATCTTCAAATGGAATGATGCAACATTTTAAAATAGTTTACTTATAATGACACAGCTTTTTACAAAAACAACGCAAGTTTAAGTAATATAGTTGTGAAAATTAGCTATAGTCTTGTAAAATAGGTGCTATATTTCTTTACCATTTATATATTTGTAAACAAATAAATGTGAAACTCTTAGCAATACGCCATTAAGTTACTTAAAATGTAATGTAAAATTAAAATACAAAAATTATAGATAAATTTTATGCTTTATTGATTAAAATAATACAGAATAATAATATTATGTCATTATATTATTGTGAACATTGTTTATTCTTGTTGTTAATGTCCTTTTTAAAGTATTTTTGAATTGTGAATTACAGAAGTTGAAACCAAAGAATAACATTCAAAATAAATTGTAGTGTAGACCTAGTCTTATTAACATGTAATACATTAAATTTTGCACCTATTAAAATTTATTAACTCTGGCTTTCATTTTTTATTTCTTCCTTGAACCTTTATAACCTTATTACTAAATATATCAAACATAATGTGTTTTAGCAAAACTACCGATTTAGTGCAATTAATATCTATTTTTATAACTATCACAACAATCTAGTTAATATCTTGAAGTAATTTCAAAAATTACTTTCTTGCAGGAGTTCCATTAGTAACTGTGTTGTAATATTGTCATCAGTTACTATTTTGCAGCATTTCTATTAATATCTTATAGGAATTCCACTATATACTGTCTTAAGGTGGTTTCATATGTTACCATCTTGCAGTAATTCCACTAGTAGTTACTGTCTTGTAGTAGTTTCATCAGCTCCTATCTTACAGTAATTCCACTAGTAGTTACTGCCTTGTAGTAGTTTCATCAGCTCCTATCTTGCTGTAATTCCACTAGTAGTTACTGTCTTGAAGTTGTTTCATCAGCTCCTATCTTACAGTAATTTCACTAGTAGTTACTGCCTTGTAGTAGTTTCATCAGCTCCTATCTTGCTGTAATTCCACTAGTAGCTACTGTCTTGAAGTTGTTTCATCAGCTCCTATCTTACAGTAATTCCACTAGTAGTTACTGCCTTGTAGTAGTTTCATCAGCTCCTATCTTGCAGTAATTCCACTAGTAGTTACTGTATTGTAGTAGTTTCATCAGCTCCAATCTTGCAGTAATTCCACTAGTAGTTACTGTCTTGTAGTAGTTTCATCAGCTCCTATCTTACAGTAATTCCATTAGTAGTTACTGCCTTGTAGTAGTTTCATCAGCTCCTATCTTGCAGTAATTCCACTAGTAGTTACTGTCTTGTAGTAGTTTCATCAGCTCCTATATTGCAGTAATTCCACTAGTAGTTACTGTCTTGTAGTAGTTTCACCAGCTTCTATCTTGCTGTAATTCCACTAGTAGCTACTGTCTTGTAGTAGTTTTATCAACTAATATCTTGCAGTAATTCCAGTAGTAGCTACTGTCTTGTAGTAGTGTCACCAGCTCCTATCTTGCAGTAATTCCACTAGTAGTTACTGTCTTATAGTAGTTTCATCAGCTCCTATCTTGCAGTAATTCCACTAGTAGTTACTGCCTTGTAGTTCCATCAGATTCTATCTTGCAGTAATTCCACTAGTAGTCTTGTAGTAGTTTCATCAGTTACAATATTGAATTAGTTTGACTACTTCTCTAGTTCTCTTGAATGTTTAAACTTATGTTATTTACGATCGGACTTGCACCAGTGCCCGGGTGGTTAGAGACGTTAGATTCAAAGTTCCCTTGTTAAGGTTCATATCCCGGGTGGGCTCATACAGGTTGGTTTTCCCCTTGCCATTTCACACGTTTTTTCCCCCATACCCTACCATGTTGATATATATTTTTTACTATTTATATTTAACTACCCGTTCGGAATATACTCATATGCCCTAGTTACGCTAATGCTAGCCGGGATTTGAACCAAAATCTCACGGTCATCACAGTCTGGTACATTGTGGGAGTGACGCCTTAGGTTGGATCATATGGACACGAAATTAGGTTTTTGTTAATTAAAATATTGTTGAAAGCAGTAATTTATATAAAAACTCCCAAAACCTTGGAAATTTTGTTAATCCCTTCAAGTAGATACTCTTATATTATTAAAACACACGCTTGATAAATGTTTGAATATTTCAAACTTAACGGAAGTAACAAACACATGTAGTTGACCCTCAAGTAGGCCTCAACTTAATAATAAACAAGATTAAACAATTTCACACAAAAAAAATAACACAAAGGTCATACAAATAAAGAACACTAGTGATAACACCACAATGTTACATTTAGACTTTTATTATTATTGGTTTCAGGGGGGTCAAGATCTGGAAAAATTTGGGAACCCATGGTTTAGAATTAGATGGTTTCACAAGACCAAAATGGTTCTACTTATAATCCACGCTATAATTCATAGATTGGCAACATACAGCCCGCGGCCTGGAACAAGCCCTACAAATAATTTTTTTTGGCCCACAAAAGATTTGGCAAACAAACAATTACTGTCATCATAAAATTAGAATAATAGCTAATTACACTATGACAGATATAAAGTTTACATTATTTTCTTGTTTTTACTTTCTTGCTATCTTACAGGTAGAGAAAGTATTGTAATCGTCAAAAAAATCTAACTCTAAATTTTGTTGATTCTTGACGTTTCATGACCCCCCATATCCGAAAAAGTGATTTTTGAATTTCCGTCTGTCTGTCTGTACCTCCGACTAGAGCCTAAACTATTTTACTGATCGGGCTAAAACTTGGTATCTAGGGTTTTCATAGGATTTCCCCGAGGGGCTTTTGGATTTGGGTATCTAACCCTAAAAAGAAGGTTAGTTTACTGAAGGAAAAAAAAGAAGAAAAAGTCAATTTGATCAAAATCGGCTTTAACGATTTTGATTAAATTTAATTTCTAAACATTTATATATATTGCAAACGGCAACTCTTAATATTTTGGCAAAATGAATTTAAGGGCTCCAGTCTGATGCGTAAATTCTAATTTTTTTAAATCATATCTCCAAAACTATTTGAGATATGAAATTACTAATGATTGCAAATATATAGATCTATTTATAATACAAATATTTAAAAAAAAACATATTTTTATAAAACCAATAACTTTAAATCTATATGCAAATATATATATTAACTTTTGGAACAAATCTATATGCATATATATATATATATATATATATATATTAACTTTTCGAACACTATAGGTAAAGTAATGCGACCGTAAAAATAATCCAACCCGAAATGTTGATGGATGTCGACGTTTCATGACCCCTCGTGCCCTAAAAATTGGTATTTGCAATGCCATCTGTCTGTGTGTCTGTTTAAACTTAGAATTAAAGTAGTTTAATAAAGGTCGAAAATAGAAAAATCGATTTTCTCAAAATCGGCACAAACGATTTTGAATAAAATTGGTATCTATGCGTTGATTAAGATTATAAATCAACTAGCTATTTTCATTTTCCCATGAAAATGACTTTTACAGTACTTTACAGAAGGGAAATTTCCGTATCTCCACAACTATTTGAGATACTAAATAAGTCATCATTCCAAAATTGTAGTACTATTAAAAATAAAAAACTTTTATTTGAAATATATTTTTATAAAACCAACAGTTTCCGAGATATCGGCAAATATATTAATACAATTTTGTGAGCTTTAATTGAAAAGCGGTAGTACTTAGTTAAACGCAATAATTCTCTGATACCATAGAGTAAGAAACACGTAAGTCTCTCAAAATTGTATGTTCTCTTTCCTTCGACCTCTTAGGGGAAATGTGTGTACAACAATGATCTATCTCTATCATTATAGACTCAATAGTCAATATTTACCTATTTTATTGTTCAAAATTTAGAAATGGGGAATTTAATAGCAATGCGATAACCATAAGCTGTGCAACCCCAAAGAAAATGTCGAAAATTTTAACCGGAAGTCGACATTTTAACACAAACTTTGGGTACTTAATATCCATATTTTTTTACTTTCTAGTTAACAAAATGACAATTCTAATTTTCTCATGAAAATGACATTACGTGAGGTAAATTTTCCAATTTTCATAATTTTTCTGCAACAATTTGAGACATTAAATAGCTTATCATCGTAAAGTTGTAGTACTATTAAATATTAAAAAAATATTTGAAATATATCTTTATAAAATTAATTGTTTCTGAGTTATAAGAATATATATATATATATATATATATAAACACTTTTTAATTCAAGCCTTTGAAAATGAATTTGATTCTTAAGCTCTTTGGTGGATAAAGATAATGGTTTTTTCTCAATTTTTCTGTAAAAGTGCTCCTAGTTATTAATGCCATGTAATAAGTAAGAGTCTATCATTTCATTTATGATCTTTGATGAAGTGTTTCAATAAAAACTTATAGAATTGTTATTTGGTTTCACAAATCTTACGAGTTTTTACTATTCGAGTTAGAAAATTAGATTTATTGTTATGATCCTTGGTACTCACAGCTGTTCTTAGTTTCTTAATGTTTCTGTAGAAGTGTATGCTATTTGATTTATGCTTTTTGGAGAAATTTAATGATGTTCTCTTTACTTTTTCTCGATGCATTGGAGAGATAAGTATTGTAATTGTTGAAACAATTGAAATCAAAATTTTCATAAATTTTAACGCTACCCACTGAAACATAAAAGTGGTTTTCGCAATGTCATCTATCTGTTTATTTGCTTGTCTATAACTCAGCATAGAGCCAAAATTATTTGAAAGATCAGGCAAGGAAAGTTGTAGCACTATCAGAAACAAACATATTTTAATCTGGGATATATTATATATACACATATGTGTGTGTAAAGCATACATATGTGTGTGTTTATAAAGCTAAATAAAAGTATAATATATATTATAGGGCACACGGACACATAAAATTAATTTTTATAATGCTACCCACCTCGTTGACGTAGTTGGCTAACGCGTTAGTTTCGTATTGAGCTCGAATCCCGAGAATGGGGAGATCAAGGTTCGAATCTCGGTCGGGTGAATTGGGGTAGTTTTTCCTAAATGATTTTCCACTCTCCGCTCAAATGTGGGCTCACTTCCTGAAAGTTCAACCTTCTCAATTCCTAATATATTAGCGTAATTAGTTCTTAAGCGTACATTATTATTATTAGCACCGCGTCTTACTACCCGTTTGGGTTATACGCACTTAAGCTAATGTGTAATTATAGGGTGATTGTGAAATGAAATGGAGGACCTATAGTTTAACGTAGAATCCGAACCACGGTGGAGGCCTGGCATTCCTCACATTCACAAGTTGTGATTAATACAAGTCTTGTCAGATGGGAAGGAAGAGTTTGGCAATCAGATAACTCTGTGCCGGGACAGAGGATTGAACCCCGAACCCCCAGCACAGATGTATTGACACCTTACCTCTAGACCACCAGGTCACCCTTAAGCGTACAAACCGAACGGATAGTATGATGTGGTGCTAAATAAAAAATAATTAAAAAGTCTATGGTCTTTGGTGGGGATATTACTATTTTCTCGATGTTTTTATGACAGAGTATATTATTACATTCATGCTCTTTGGTGGATTGTTTCGGCAACAATACATATTATTTTTTTGTTTCACCAACCTTACGAAATTTTAATAAATATCTCTTTGGTTAATAGTTAACTTCGGGGTCAAAATAAATAAATATATATATACAATTTCTCGAAATAGACTCTAACGATTTTGATTAAATCTCGTATTTAAGCCCTATTTAACATTACAAACAAAGTGGTGGATCTTATATTCCTTGAAAATGAAAAAGATGTAAGACATTAAAGATAAAATAACTTTAATCTGAAAGTACATTTTATTAATCCCAATAGACCTTATTAGTTGTAAACTAATATATATTTCAAATATGTTTCTATAAATACGTCTATTATTTCATGTATGCTCTTTGGTTCTAAGTGAAAATATATATATTTTTAATACAATTTGTCTATTAATCTAATGTTGAATACCTCAAACTAATAATGTTTTTGTACGTATCTACTATTTGATGTATGCTCTTTGTTGAAATGTGATGCTCTTTCTTTGCTCATTATGTTTTTATAGCAATTATTATTATTTACTTTCACCAAATCTTTTCTTACAATTTTTCTAAGGCAGATAGAGTTTTGAAGTTTTGAAGAAGACTATTCTAACTAATTTGTATAAATTTAAATTTGATATATGTTGAAAGCTATCGCTTTATAACGTATTTCATTTTGTTCCAAGACAGCGAAAACGTGAAGTTTTACTTTGATAATTTAAGTGTTTTAGTTATTTCTTCCTTAACTTAGTTTATTTAGGGTAAAAATTACTTCTTGTGAATGTGGGGAATGCCAGGTCTCCACCGTGGTTCGGATTCCACGTTAAACTGTAGGTCCTCCATTTCATATCACAAATCACCCTACCATTACACATTAGCGTAAGTGCGTATAACCCTAACGGGTAGTAAGACGCGGTGATGATAATGATAATGATAATGAGGGAAAAATTAACCCTTCATTTATTTTATTAGGCATATTTTCTAAATTTTCTAGTAGTTCTAAGGTAAATTAAAAAGTTGTCATATGGAAAAATGATGTACTCTGATATTTTGAAATGTGGTGGAAGAAAGGCAAAAGGAAGACATTTTAATTTTAATTTTAGCGTGAATACTACCAAGTGAAAACCTGCCGCTAGATTTCAGCTAAGTTCAATAGTGGAGTCCTGGAGAACCATTAAGAATTTAGTTGAGCATGTGTATTAGCGTAGTTCTTATCATCAAGGGATGCAACATAATAAAGTTAATCGTAACACTCCACGATCTACACGAATACATGAATTAGGACGGAATATTGTTTACACAGGTTGTATTACGAAAACATCTTTGTAGACCAGTATAACGAAGAAAAAATAACAAACAACCCATGTTCTGAATACATATCGAACGCCAAAGATTCTGTACTGGGAAAAGTTAGTGTTGCTCTTAAGGAAAGAGTCTTGCATTCATTACAACATAAAAAATATTCAGAAGTCTGTGATCTTTCTAATACTATCAGATTTAAAATAAATATCAAATATATGTTTTCTATTAATATTGACGTACATTACATGATGGACAGGTGAATGGTTCTTGTGGAGTATTGAAACACTTGACATTTAAACCAAATTCAAATGAGACCGATAGAATATGGCTTGATTTTGAACCCAACAATTTCGTAGGAAAAAGAGCAAGATTATTAGCCACCAATTTTACGAAAACCAACAATTTAAACTCAGAATTAGTTCCGATATCAAGGAAAGCTCACACCATAAATGTCAATAGGTCGGGTGAATACCAGATGTTACGGCAGCAGTTTCCAGTAGTACCAGCTGAGGCTTTAACTGTACACAAGAGCCAAGGGCAGACGTACAGTTTCGTTTGTTTGGATTTTAATAAATGCCGACATGTCACTAGGGCTTTGCTGTACGTTTCTCTAAGTAGAGTTACAAGTCTAGCTGGACTATACATCCTGGGAAAATTCAAAACTCCTCCTCCTCCCAAAGCTGACGATGCTGTTAAAAATTAGCTGACCCGTCTCCGTAATAAAACTTGTAATCTTTCATTTTGGAACCTATAGCAGAAAGACGGCATAGTTCTTGTGTACCATAATGTCCTATCTCTGTACAAAAATATGGCAAACATCCTTGCAGATGACTTGTATTCACTCTGTGACATATTGATAATGTCTGAAACTGAAACAATCCCACAAGTCTTTCTCCAAATTCCAAATTTTAAGATATTTTTCAGATCTGATAGTGGTAGTGTCCGACGCCCAAGAGGATTATTATGTTTGGCAAAGAAATACATGAAAATTTAAAAATGTAAGCACATTTCAATAAAAAAACAGATTTTCGGAATGGATATGATAGGCTTCAAAATTGGGAATGTCACTATCATCACAGGGTACAAATCACCTAGTACACCTACCATTGAGTTTGTCACTGCTTTTCAAAAATTAATCCCTTCTGACAAATCTGATGTTATACTATTAGAAGATTTTAACTATAATATTATTGGACATAAAGATTATTTTTTGTTGGAATTAATGGGCAAATATAGTTTGAAACCCATTCTGAAGTCTGACGAGTCTATGACAAACAACGATAGGCAGATAGATGTCATTTTCAGTAATATATCAATCACCAGATTTGTAGTGTGCAAAAGTTGTTTTTCAGACCACAAACCAATTTACTGCGAATTTATAAATTAGTTTCCCGACACTCCGATTGCTTTATTATCTGAAAATACATAAATCTTTATTGTTTATATTATTAAAATTAGAGGTCAAATCTTCCGTCTTGTTCTCAAGTTTTATTACTTCCTACTAATTTGATTTTACCTTTACACAAGCAATAACAAATAGTCAAAAAACTAGTGTTCACAATAATTAATGTTACATTTTCACATTCTTTCATTTTTTATTGATTCCTTGGATTTATTTTTACTTACCTCCATTCATCTCTAGTAATACAATTTTCATAAATTGAAACATGTACAGTGGATCCCAATTTCCAAGCTTTTAGCAAATGGTTCAAATTTCATTTTAATAAGGTTTTTGAAACATGGAATAGTTTGAAATGATTTTCGGTGGACAAAGATGCGCGTCTTTTCTCATTGTTTCTATATCAGTGTATATTATTTTATTCGTGTTATAATGTGTAGTGTTGATGCCACATTGTACATTATGCCGTTCAGAAATCTTACAAGTTTTTAGTAAATGTATATTTATTTTAAGATAAAAACAATGAGAAAGTCTGTGCGGTGCACCATATCATTTTATTTTTCCAAACTGACCCACTAATATATATTTTTTACTCTTAAATGGACCACGATATCACAAAGTTTGCCGACCCTTTCTCTAATCAATGGCAAAAGTTGTGTTGGAATCATCGGATTTGTAGGCCATTATATCGGCAGAGAATTGTACAATCACGATGAAGTAAGTCGCCAGCGCTAAAAGAATCTGAAACATAATATATACATCAAATTAACGAGGTTTTTTTCTCCACCCAGTCTTAGTATCCGTCCGGGTTATGAACATACACTAATTATGCTAATGGGATATGAATAAGGAAACGAGAAGTTTAGAGAAAATGCACCTGCATTTCGCATGCAAGGGGATTGGGAAACTATTTCAAAGGTACACGGGAAAAGGGGGGAAAGTCCAATTTTAAATAAAATTAAATAAGTGCTGCCATTTGCTATGCAATCATGAAACCTTTCTAACGCACTTTAGACTATGGTTAAAAGAGGTTTCTGTCATATTTAAATTAATCAATATATATATATATATATATATATATATATTCTGGGGACTTTGTGTTGTTTTAGATATAAAAGTTGTTGTCCTTGAAAATGTGTACCCTTCAACTGTTATTTACAAACTAATAGCGTTGAAGACGTTTCAATGGTTGACATAACCAAAATTATTTCTGACCGTTCGGGTTAAAAGGGGGAAGTCCCATTTTAACTCAACTTGAGTTAATGCTGCCATCTGTTAGGGTCAGTGATCCCTAATTGGTGTGGCGTGAGAGGATGTGTAGCATGTGTTGCGGGAAGATTTAAGTGCA
Source organism: Timema californicum (assembly GCA_902141385.1). NCBI lineage: Eukaryota > Metazoa > Arthropoda > Insecta > Phasmatodea > Timematidae > Timema > Timema californicum. The sequence continues at coordinate 25,962 of CABFOW010002939.1, forward strand.
ATCAAGAATTTAGACACAGTTTCAAGCATCGGAAACAGCATAGATTGAAAAACGAATGTCAGTCTCAGCTAAGATGCAGATTTGATCTTACCAAGTGTCTGAATGAATTGCTCAACAGACAAAACCATACACAACAGTTGAGAAAAAAATATTATTTTGTCTGCCAGCTGATAGTGACAAACTTGCATGGTGATGATGCTGAGCAAAAAAATTATGAAAATTCTTTTTTCTGATATTTCAGTTTGCAGAATAATAGTTTGTATGTCAGCTAAAATTTAGAAGTATGTTTTTCAAAGTATTACAAACTTTACATTAGCAATTCAAGTTGACGAATCAACCGACATTAATGGAAAACCACAGTTATTGTATAAGGAACAGTTTACCTACGAGCGGGTAGTAATGAAATATTATTCCACGACGTTCGGGTTACACTATTGTAATGCTGTTTTTTTATATCTCTTCTACTTGGGATTCTACCATTATTGATTTTAATAATAAGACATAAATGTGATTGATTAGTTTAATTCGCTGTTGTTACGAGTATGAACAACCGGGAACTGCAATCATATATCACACGTTCTGTTAATTCACTTTAACGTTATTTGTGCCGACTAAAATGTTTGGATCATGATTGATCCTAGATTGTGAGCGGCGTGGAATGTGTAACGTCCCGATTAAGATTAGATAATTTTTTTTAATGAAAATCCTACTCATACCAAAAGGTATATCTACAAACTTTTAGCTTCTGAAACATCCCTTGGTTAACGCGATGCAACTGTTCTTTTGTGTCCCACCCTTGCTTGCTTTTGGAGAAGATTTTTCCTGGGTGGCCAATAGAGATAGACAGAAGGATGTTGTGCCACGTTGTCATTTACTTCTAAAGATACTGTTAGATAATAGTGAATATCCTATATTATCACGTTGGATCAGGTCCTATTACATTTATAAATTAATCAAAAAGGACGTATAAAATATAATTAATTATTACAGTTTTCTTGTACTACTACTTTTACAATGATAAGATATTTCGTATCTCAAATAGTTGCGAAGATATGATGAAAATTGGGATATTCTGATTTGTATATAATTTCCTTAAATTAATTTTTACAGGAAAACGAGGATCAGCATTTTGTGTGAAATTCTAAACAATACCTTAATACAAAATTTAATCAAAATCGTTTAGATGAAGTTTGGGAGAGCTGATTTTTTTTCTCCTTTTGCCTTTCATTAAACTAGTCTTAAATTTTTAGGTTTGGATAGATAGTTCCAAGAACTGCTTGGGGAAACCTTATGAAAACATTAGAAAACAAATTTTAGCCCGATCGATAAAATGGTTTCTCCTCTAAGCTGAGACAGACAAAGAACGGCATCCCTAAAACAATTTTTTCTGTTTCAGGAGGTCATGAAACGTGGACATTTATGAATGAGATTAGATCTTCTATTTAAGCACTGTTTAACAACTACACATATAATAAAACTCTAAATTTGTCTGTACGTTCGATTTATTAGTTTGTTTTCGGTAAACTTAAAAAGTACTCATCGGATAGAGACAGGACCTTATCTGCGGTACTCCTCATATTTAAGAATACAGAGTAAGCTATATACCATCACTTCGGTGACCTGGTGGTCTAGGGGTAAGGTGTCAGACTTCTATGCTAGCGGCCGGGGTTCAATCCTCGGTCCCGGCAAAGATTTATCTGATTACCAAACCCTTCCTTCACCTCTGACAAGACATCTTGTGAATGTGGGGAATGCCAGGCCTCCACCGTGGTTCGGATTCCACGTTAAACTGTAGGTCCTCCATTTCATCTCACAATCACCCTACCATTACACATTAGCGTAAGTGCGTATAACCCGAACGGGTAGTAAGACACGGTGCTAATAATAATAATAATATATATACCATCACGATATCTCATCAGTGAGCGAAGTAAATAAAAAACCAACTGTTAGTGTGATTACATTATTGTGTCTTAAATTTGTAACAATCCAAACATATATTAACTTTTAATGTATAAATCTTCTTTGTAAGTCTCCTTGGCAACGAGGGGTTTGGAAATATAAGCAAACCAGTAATACATTTCCTTGGCAACGATTGTTTTGGAGGTATGTTTTCAGTCATTTTATGCATTCACATTTGAAGATAATTAGTGTTTCTTTCCCAAATAAAAATACACATAAGTAGCCTGTCGCCTGTCATTTGATATTTGATCTCCATGGATAAAGATAGGTTTGGATTCATGCTTAGCGCTTAACTAATGGTAAACAATGGATAATGTACAGTGCACAGCTAATAATTAAAAAATACAATGATTTGTAATTAAATGTAGCGACTAAAGTCTAATGGTAAATAATGTATATGTAATTTATTGTTTATTGCAACATTGCCTGCCCGTAAGCGGACCACTTTTAGTGTAGGCCTACATGCATTTGCTTCTTAAATTTAATAATGGGTTTGGTTAATTTTTTTTTTGCGTGTAAACAATGTTTATCAATTTTGTTTCTTTGATAATAGATTATTTTAAAGTATTTATTTTGAAGGTCCATTTCAACAATGCCTTCACGTAAGATAATCATTTTCAGTGTGCTTGCATTCTCTTATTAAATGTAGGTCTTATTTCAGTTATTTCATGGTTTTACCTGTAAATTAGATTTAACTAGTTTGGTTTCTTTGATAGTAAGTCCAAACTATTTCTTTTGTTGTTCATTGAAACAATGTATTTACGTGGTTACATTTACATTTTAAATTTAGCTATTTTCAGCTATTTTCAGCTATTTTATAGTTTTTCATGTGCATTGTGTTTATTTAGATTTGTTCTTTTGATAATTAACTAAAACAATTTATTTTAGTGTTCATTGCAACAAAGGCTCCACTTAAATAGAAGCATTGTTAGCGTGCGAGCATATGCATCTTAAATTTAGGTTTTTTTTTCAATTATTTTACGTGTTTTCATATAAATTGTGTTTATTTGTTCCTTCAATAGTGAATTAAAACTATTTATTCTGTTGTTCTAGGCAACAATGCTTCCACGTAAGAGAGCCATTGTTAGCGTGCTTGCATTAGCATCTTAAATTTTGGAGTTTTCAATTTATTTTATGGCATTGCATATAACATATTTTTAATTAGTTTTATTTCTTTGATAGTAAATCTACACTTTTTTGTGTGTTCATTGCAACAATGCCCCTACGTCGGGGGAACACTGTTAGCACGCTTACATTTGCGTCTTTAGTTTTGGCATTTTTCAGTTAGTTTATGGTTTTGTGTGTAAATTAGTTTAATTTAGTTTTTTTTCTCAGTAATAAATCAATATCACAATTTTGTTCGGTGTGATAGGGCGCTTACTATAGCATTCTTTTTTCAATTTACTTCATTTTTGTTTCTTTTATAGTAAATCTATACATATTATAATAAAACCCTCATATTTATCTAAGCATTTGAATTTTTGGGGTGTTTTCCTTTTTTTGTGGGTACCTAGTAAAAACGATAAGAATACCAAATAATCAATTTTTTAGAGTGTTTGTCTGCCTGTCTGTTTGTTTGTAGCCAGTAAACTCAAAAAGTAGTTATTCATCAGATTGGGATGAGACTTCTTCTGTTGTACTCCTTATTTTTCAGGGAACCATAATGAGCTCTCTATATAATCGCACTGCATCATCAGCGAGTGAAGTAGTGATGAAAAAACATGGTAAGCAGTGAACATTCGTTGTGTCTGGTATTGCGGGTACGTGGCACGTGCTGGTTTGTGAAGGGGAAGGGGGCGAGTCAATGTTTCTTTGTGAAAATTCAGTCATACGCTCATAAAACACTGTTTTAGACAAAGTTTCGTTCTCTTCTAGTATTTGAAGTGGTCGACTGTGTTGATGTATTGTTTAACGCGAGTGAAGCCGCGGGCAAATTATAGTTACAAATAAAATGCAAGCTCTCATTTTCTCTCGAAAATTATTTTAAGGGTACTTTACATCGGGTGAAATTTTCAATTTTGTTAATATCTCCGCAACTATTTCAGATACAAAATAACTTATAATTTTAAAGTTTTAGCTACAGGATATTAAAAATAAAAATCTTTTTGTTGAACATTTATTTAAAACCAATGGTTTTTGAGCAATGAACATTAATGTATATTTTTTTTTTTGATTTTTTAAAAATTGTGATTGATTGAGTTGCTCTTTGGTCGGCAGACATGTTCCTCTTTTCTCACTGTTTTTGTAACAGTCTAAATTACTTAGTTTAATATATTTGGGAGAGTGTTTCTGCAGCAATGTATACAATTTTGTTTCACGTATCTTACTAGTTTTGAGAAAATATTTCCATTTTTAAGCAAAGGAGTGAGAAAATCTATTCGATGCACAGTGCTATTTTTTGAACAGTTAAAAGGGCTACGATGGTTAAACCGTGATCCCGAAGGGGGTACGCGACTGGCGAAAGTTTAGGAAGCTCTGTAATGTAACCTATGTACTTACAGACACAAGAATACCATTGTTGAGAGTGCAGAAACCAGCGGCTGACACTTGAATGGGACAAACCGCGAGTTGAGAAAAGAATACTTGGATCTGGTAAACAAATGAAGAGAATCATTCATTACCTTCAATCTTACCCCGGAGAACATCGAAAGCGCACAAGAAGGATACACCTTATATCAAAAGTGCACCTAGAACTTTTTTCAGAAGCGTACAGTGAAAAAAACAAACACTGTATAACGTGGCTACGTGGCAAACATGTATTGTAAACAACCTCCTTACTTTCAGTACAGGGGCTGATACATGGAGCACTTTTTGGAAAGGGGGGAACCATTACAGGGTGGTCTGGAATATGGCATATGGAATACCCCCAAGTTCAAGAGGGGATGGGGCAGTCCTCTCCCGGAATCTTTTTTCAAATTTAATCCTCAAAGGGATGTTTTAAGGTAATCATATTTCAGGTTGAATTTATGTAATATTTTCATGCTCAAACTATAAACACAAATACATAAAGTTTAAGAATGATACTTTTTAGTGAAAAAAAAACAACTTGTGATAGTACAAATTCGGATCTCGGATTTTAGCATTACTCACTGAACTCATGTGATAGCTTGTCAAATTGGCAGGGGAAGTATTATATAACTTATATACTTTCTATAGCGTATACATTATATAAAATAAATAAAACAATTAAAATGTAATACCTGCCACTGACATTTAGGAGTAATCCTATTCAGGGGTACATTTTGTAGCTCGTACGCAATATCAAGACCCTGAAATGAAAATTAAATATTTTTGAGAAATGTAAATATATTTATAATAGAACAACATTCTCTAAATACGTATAATAGTTGGCTTAAAATTAGATTGACCTATTTGAACTTTTTTTTATAATGTTTTGATTTATATAATTAAAAACGACAGTGATTCACTCTTGAGTGTGCTTTATCATTTGTTCAGCAATTTTTAAAATATATCTTAAGAGTAAGAATTTATTTTCATATAGTCATTTTATCGTATCTACTGATAGTAATAAACTCTGAATCAATCGTACTTTATCTAATTTATCTTCTTTATAGCCTCCTGGTTATAGTGTGCTATTAACTAATCACACATTGTCTAATTAATATTCAACAAATCTTCTTGGCTATGGTGGTCTCTGAACTACTCAAACATTGTCTAATTAAGTCTCGATAAATCTTATTCGTTATAGTGAGATATTAATCACTCGTATTACTTAATTAACTTTGATATTAATATATGTATATATACAATATACATATAAATACTATGTACAGAATTATTTACAAATACATTATAATCCGTTGCTATCCTCCTTCTCAACCCCTTTTCTGAAGAGAAAGTGTTGCAATAACAAGCGCAATAATAAAATGAGACGCCAGGTACCTTAATTTTATCCACACTCAAATATTACAAAAACCAAGTACCTGAACCTAGATGTTTAACTATCAGTAAAAGGAAATATTTAAGTATACACGTTAAATGGAGTTTAAGGGTATGATTTATTCAGAAGCATAACAACAGTATAAAAGATAACACTTTCCTAGAGGCCATTTTATTTATATAATCCAAATGTTAACAATATTACGTTTTCAGATTGCGGGTAATGCTCAAAAACAACTTTATACATAAAAAAAAATAAGTACAAGATATTAATATAGATTTTCAGAGTATTACACGCATAGTCAAATATAAATAATATTCATAATTATTTAACTGGACTAATCTATATACGCACCAAAAGTTAAAATATAGCGAACAATAATTAAAAAGAAATGAAAGTTGGCAAACGCGTATATTAGAAAGTCTATTTGTATCACATCTCATATCTTATCCATATCACCTAGTAGGATTATGCTCCTGACCATAAACTTGGTTATATTAAAAATAAATAAAGATATGATTATTGTCCAACAACCCGAGAGGCGGGGCAGCCTACACAGAACATACTGAGTGTATAATAACGGTTGGCAAACATTAATCGAAATTATTCTTGGGTAACATTTGAAAGTAAGATAACGATACATATAAGTTTTATTTAGAACGCCTAGCACAGTAAGACAGGAACCCAACTATAATATTGTGCTATACACCCTACAAAATTTAACACAAAATTTGACTTGTTTATACTATCATAGAATCTAAATTTAAGCAGATAAGTCCAAAAAAAAATGCCTCGATTCATAACAGATCTAGTTACCCAACAAAACTAAACTAGTAAAATTATACATACAATTGGTTTTATGCCGAAGCAAATCCATATTAGGTCCCTACATAATTAAGTAACAATTTAACAGTTCACCAGGTTTACAAATTATATAAAGTTTTACAACATATCGGACACTTACACGTAGAAAGATCCTACATCCTAAAAGCATCAAAGAGTGCCTGCTCCTTGTCGGGTACACGCTTATATTCAGACTTGCACTGTGGGGAAAATATGGGAGGGTGTATACACAAGTTCAATGATGTCACTATCAGCAAGTTAGCGTGAGTTTTCCTCATTGACGCCTGCGCACAACGTCCAGAAGGAGATAATACGGGGGGTAGGGAACACCACGTGATCACTCAGAGCACTTCTTTCTCCAAGTTTTAGCGCCTGCGCAGCGTCCGCTACTCGGGGCAAGTCAGCCGAACTACGTAACTTTCCGAGGAAACAGTCTTGTTTTTCTTGTTAGTGTTAGCGGAGCTATGATGTTCTCGGATAACCCATGAACGGTGCTGGTTTCCCGGTTAAACGGGGCAGGTGTAACTGCACTTTTATAGGTGGCGGAGGTTATGTGGTGAAGATGCTTGTAGCCACGGTACAAATTGACTATTATTTAAGGCTATTACTAACCTCTTCGGTGGCCGCGTTGTTTAACGCATTACTCTCGCACTAGACTAGACTGCCATTGATGGGGAAATTGAGGTTTGAATCTCATTCGGGTGTACTAAGGGTGATATTTTCCCAAAATGGTTTTCCACGCTCCTCCCACGCAAATTCGGGTACATTTCATCTAAATATAACCTTACTAATCCCTTAAAACATCTAAGTAATTAGTGCATATGTGTATAACCCGGACGGGTAGTGAGATGCGGTGTTTTAAAGAAAGTACTATTATTACATGGTATCCCATAAGAAAATTTAAAAACATCACACATTTATTTTAGTGATCATTTAAATTTTATGACCCCCTCTGTGGTTTAATGGTCAGAACGCTTGACTACAGATCCAGAGATCCTGGGTTCTATCCCCGGTGATTCCCGATTTTTCTGTGAAGCTCTAGGTCTGGAACGGGGTCAACTCAGCCTTGTGAGGACCATTAAGGAACTACTTGAATAAAGAAAAAGCTGATGTACTCTAGAAAACTGAGATTAACCGCCAGAGGGTTCATTGTGCTGACCACATGCCACTCTATATTCACAAATGTTGGTACTATCCATCCAATCAGCTAATAAGAGAAAGTAGGTAACACTTAGTGGAAATTTCTCTAAATTAGCGTGAAGGCAAGGTGAGAAACCATTAAAGTAAAATTACCCCTGCACACCCTGATGGGATTCAAACTCTGATCTTTCAGCATCAAACAGGATAAGACGAGACAGATGCCTTTATCTGCGTGACCACTGGTCCAAGTAAGGAAAACCGTTCAAAGTCTCCGATAGTCAACCCAGTGGTTCAAGAACCTACAGTCCAATTTCCACAGGGAATGTCTTATCTGACAGCCAGAAAAGTTACTAGATCTACTTTATTGTATTCACAAGCTTTTACCTGACACGGCTTCACCCGCAATAATCAATAAAATCTTTTAATTTTTAACTAAACTGTTTTGGTCATAAATCAAACTTTATTTTTTTTTTTCAAATATCTATGCGTTTTTCTCAGTTCTAGCTGTAAATAATTTTGCCGTATTTTAATTTTCACTTTTAAATATTTCGAAATAAAAGAAATATATATTATTTAAGTTATCAATTATATATTATTATTTTTTAATTTTTACTTTCATAATTAGTAAGATAAATAAATAAATGAAATAATATTTTTTTATAACTACATAGCTAAAATCACATAATATGTATTATTTATTAGTATGAAACTACATCACACTAATTACTATTTACTTTAGTTACAAAATATTAAATCACAAATTCTTAAATAACATCGTTTCAATCACATTATAATCATATATTTATTATTATTTAAAATCAAAGGTTGAGAATTGTCCTATATGTTATTCCAGGACATACTCTACCAACGTACAAAGTTTCATTCGAATCCATTCGAATCTGTTAACTTTATATTACTTTACCTCACCTTTTTAAAGTTAGTAAAGAACAGTTCAAAACGAAAACTTACGCACAGAAAATATTATTGAACTTTTATCATAAAGGTGACTTCGTATTTACAAGTGAAAACAACAAAATTTATCTCAACATTTCGCTTTGTAGAAATATATTGAAGGTTGGATGGTGCGTAAGTTTTCGTTTTGAACTGATCATTACTAACTTTTAATAAATGGTGATGTAAAGTAATATTTTAATTATAATGACATTCATATTTACTCGTACAATCTCTTATATATACGAAAAATTTAAACATTTGTAATGTAAAATAAAAGGTTGGGAGTAGTCATATATGTTATTCCAGGACATACTCTACCAACGTGCAAAGTTTCATTCGAATCCGATCAGCAGTTTTTGGCGTGATTGAATAACAAACATCCAAACACACAAACTTTCGCATTTATAATATTAGTAAGATAAGATACGAGAAGTCATGTGATCTGAAGATGTTACTTTTGATCGATTGTTTCAATACCTATAACATAACACAGATAGAAAAGTTAAATGTGTTCTTCCTACGAAAATTAGACCGTACATATTAGTTGGAATGAAATTGGTTTGAAGTTTGTCCACTTACAGCGCTAGCGAGCCTGTCGGACATCCCTGCCACGAGGATGAGTGACGAGACGTGGTAGGTGTTGAACACCACCTGAGAGAACACCGAGATGTCGTGGGCGTACATGAGTCGATACAGATGGACCAGTATGGTAGAGAATATGGTTGCGATGTACACCACCAGGGGCAGGCCGTACGCGCGACTCAGTGTCCTCACGGCTAGTCCAAGAAGAGCGTAGAGCAGACGAAGGTACTCCAACACGATTTCAGGCCTGCCACATGCAACATTCGCTTCATTTTTTGTTTATTTTTTTGGTCTACGCACCTCTCTACATGCTTGGCCTGTACGCATATGGGTGTTATGGATGAGAAAGGTTTTAATCTAAAGGAAGTGTACCCAACTTTGCGTGGATGTCGAGGGGAAAACGATTTGGTGAACAAAAAACATCATCTGTACACCCGAATGGGATTTGAACCTCGATACCCTCATGTCATAAGCAGTTCTATCTATTGCAAGCGTGACACCTTATACTATTTGACCAACGAATCGGGTAGCTGTTTGATTAATTAACTATTATTATTATTATTATTATTATTATTAGCACCGCGTCTTACTAACCGTTCGGGTTATACGCACTTACACTAATGTGTAATTGTGATTGTGAGATGAAATGGAGGACCGACAATTTAACGTGGGATCCGAACCACGGTAGGGGCCAGGTATTCCACAATTAATTAATTAATTTTATGTGTGCTTTTAATTTCCCTAATCCCCTCTTTCCCACATTTAAGTACCCGTTTGTTTGATACAAATACATTAATTTACGACAGTGGGATAAAGAGAGGTAAGGGATATATAATTTTAGAGTAAATGTACATGCATTTGCGTGGAAGGATAGTGGGAAACCATTTATGGAAAACCACTCTTAGTATATCCGGATGGTATTTGTACGATTTATAAAACATACTAAATGAGTTTGATATGTATACCGCATGCCTACCGGTGTTTACATTACCCATAGTTTAAAAAAAACAGAAAAATAAAGTGATGTTAAAAATCAAATATCCTTAAAACTTAAACAACTATGTGAAAATATTATTTTTTATCAAAATATTGCAACTATATCCCTCGACACAGTTTATCGAATCCATCCGCCAAGTTCAGTAAGCGAGTGGATGGAAGTATTTTTTGCGAACTAAAGGTGGGATTATGAAGGGAAAGGAATAGGTCTCGGAACTTCGATATGGAAACTATTCTGGTTATGTAATATTCTAGGTGATAACTGCAACTTATATAGTTTTATATGTTTATCCTTTCCATCTATACAGGGGTGGATTCAAAGGGGATGGGTGTTTCACTCGAAAAAATAATAATTTAGAATTAGTGCTTTTAGAATCATTGGCTATATCTGAAAAACTCATCGATGAAAGTTACAAATATTAATTTTGATAAGCCTATCGCAAATTGCTGCTATGTGTGCCCAGTAGAAAACATCTTTAACAATTTACTTAACCAAATGGTAATCCCATGTTGGGATCACGATCAACTTAACATCCACGTAATGTTCAGCGTCCACTAGCATAAAGAAACATGGTATGTGATCGGGATTCACCTTTCATAATGTAAAACTCTGACAAAATAAAGACGATGAATTTGAACAGTTTATAAACAAGTTTTTCACTTAAGTAAAACTCGAGCTGTTAAGTCTTATTAGGTATCAGATACTTGCAATAGTAGTTAATGGATTGGCAAAATAAAGTGTAAGAAATGGCCATGGCTTTTTGTTGCTAAATTAAGTACATCGAGATGGATTCAATTTAAAAACTCAAGTAGAACCTTTGCATTACATTACGTTAACTTTAATTGGATCGTGATCCAGGAATAAAATACATATTAGTCTGTGTGTACTTACTGCGCGGTGGTGTCACTTTCAAAGATGTGCTTCATTTGTCGGTGGCATATAGCTTTAAGTGCCCTGAGCCGAGCTGTCAGATGAGCACACAGATAGAGGTAAGTGAAACAGTAAAGTTGTCTGGATGTAGACAGAAAGCTCCCAGACAAAGTAGACACCACCCCCATCACAGAAATATGTGACATAGAAGATAAATTCGCCAGGGTGTACATGAAAATGGTGGTGATATTTGTCAGCATCCAGATCTGACCCAGATGGGCCACTGTCCATGATTCTCTTTGATAAACCTTATAATCACGGGAACGGGCGTCAAACTGCTCTATTATGGTGAAAAGTGATGGCAGGTATCGCAGGTAGAAATGAGTAGTGAAGATAGTGCCAAATGTTTTGGCGACCGTGAAGGGAAAGCCTATGGCGCTCCAAGAGTTCCACCGACTTTCCATCACGGCGATCAAGGCCACGGTATGCAGCAGGATCCCCCAGACGAAAGAAAAAGAAAATAATCTGTATCTCACCAAGGATCCTTTGTTCTGACAAAGGTTTTGAAGGGGGAACACGCCGAAGATCTTACACAAGATGGCGGTGGGACGCAAAGAGGTGTAAAATGGCGGAGACAATAATTCTTGACGGAACATGTTTGAAAATAGTTTAGGGTTTGAAGGATTAATCTTTATAGGATATTTTATACGTTTATTTAAAAATATTTTTTTTACCCCGGGCATATTCTTTGCTTGGTACAAATATACAGTGTTAAAACTAAATTATTTAAGAAGCTAAACAAAGATTTGATAAATTTTGGGTTTTTATTGAATAGTTTGTTAAAGAATGTCTTCGTGCACCGGTGAAAAAATGTAACAAGTAATTTGTGTTGTATATTGAATTGAATACATTTCTTAAGTAAATTATTCCTAATCAAATAGTTTATTCATAAATACATAATCGAATTTCAAAGTTCTCATTCCAGATATATATGAAATTCATCTATCTTTCAATCAACGGAATTATAAGATTAAGCCATACCATATAGAAATATATATATCAATATAATGATGAAATATTTTTATATGCGTGTTTCTTATCATTTAAATAATTTTTATAATACATCGATACATACAAAGTTGGGATATTATAGCAATCGTGGGTTATAATATTATCTATCGAATCATAAGACACCCAAGAAATTATAGAAAACAGTTTATATGTGTGCTTCAAGCGTTTACGAATTCAGGAACCAACTAAATAGTATGTATATATTTAGTATGATGAACAAAATTATGGAAACGGTGTGCGCGTATACTAAAAACATAATACATTCACATACTTATTCCTCTTAGGAAGCCATCCACGATAGCCCCTTTCTATTTACTAAACCAATGTGATATGAAGAAAAGAAACTACCCAGTCTTATGTAATTTCAGCTCAGAGAGAATATTAAATATTGATCGTAAAACAGAAAGACAGGTGTGTTTGATTGGAAATTAGGGCAAGTAATTGGACATTCTTAAGAGGAACTTTACTGTTCTGTAGCATTCATGGGGATTTATTTGTTTGTCCAACGTCAATAAAAAATATATTTCGTATTGAGAGAAGGAAAATAATCAAATTGTAATAATTCTTTGAAAGTTTGATGGTTTTTATTCCTCAAGTTTAATAGTACCGATCTGTTATGTTTTGTAGTGGGTTTAAAGGTCTGAATAATTGAAGTATCACGTTTTCCAAAACGTAATACTATTATTATTTTTGTAGGCACCAGTGTTTTCCCGGGAAAGACAAATAAGAAACAGATTCTCAACCTTACGGGGGTTTCGCTGCGCTCTCTTTGTCAGTTTGAGTCCTTCACACTGGGCTTCGCTAGTGTCAGTGCTGGGTAATGATAGGACTAGCCGCAGCGATCCTAGTGTTTAAGGACTTAAGATGCCAAAAGGGGCGCAACAATTTTAACCTGGAGGTTGAGTTTCTGGGTATATTTTTTTTACCTGTGCCCTTGGGAAATATGAAATACAACACATTATATTATTGTTGTTTTCCGTGCCGTGCCTGACTACCCATCCATCTATCCCAATTTTATTAAACTAATGGAGTAGAAATGATTAAGGTAAGATTTAGTGGAAAGAAGAAAGAGAGAGGGAGAAGGGATATATTTAGGAAATACCATCCTCATTATACCCAACTAGGATTACAACTCTAACATCTTTGACATTGGTAAACCAGGATTAAATGTTTAGTTAACGTACCCACCATTTCACGAATTGGGCAAATTTCTATCTATTTCCGTGAACTAACTCTTGCTCATTTCATAAACTGGAACTTATTGTACTATCTAAGACAAGCCTAACTGAAATTATTTTTAAGATATTACATTAAACTAACTCAACCTAACTTAACCTAACCTTCCATTCTAAAACTTTTAACTTTCATGGAGAATTTGAATTTTTTGGAAATTTATCTCAAAGATTGAATTCCAAATTGAATTATGAGAATAATTGTTCATGATAAATAAGAATACGTTTTTATTTTTATAAATAACAAGTAATTTTAGTGTAGGTTAAAATAATTTATTTTCTAAAATTTAAATTTCGCTAAATATATTTTAACAAATTTGGTTTAAAATATATACATAGAAAGCGATTAATTCCATTAACGAAATTATGTGTTTGTTTGTATGAGAAAAACATAATTAAGAGTAGTCAAGCGTTGATAGCTATCAGCAATCGTTCCTCTTTTCTATTGAAATAAGAAGATTAATAATTGTCTTTCCCCTCGTTCTTAATAGTATGAAAAATAGAGGTAGTAGTAACTCTCCAGTATAACACGGTGCTAAAAATAAAAAATATGTAGCACTAAATATACAGGCTAGATTTTAAAATTATCTGTCGGAAAAATATTAAACATCCTTTTTATTGTCGCTTATTGCCGGTTAATAATTTTACATATTTTAAAATTGTTGTCAAATTTCAAGTATTGATAAAGGCCACCAAGGAATTTTACTCAATGGTTTTCAACTCTTTCTTCATGAAAGAGTGAGTTTATTTTCTCTAAATTATACCCTACTCACCTCTAATCTATTTATATACAAATAAGATAGTTCATCCGTGTGGACTAGCGCTCAATGTTCTTTAATATTGCAACCAGCGTTGCAGAATTGATTGCGACTGTTTAATTCTTGATATTCTTTTATGAGATCATCATTAGTTCGAGTTATTTCCATCTACATTTTTACCTTAGCAAACCCTACAAAAATATATCAAGAAGTGTGAGGTTAAGCTGACGGGTTGGGGGGAAAAAATATTTGAGTGTAAACAAGGACAATCGTGTATTGAATTAACTTCTTTGTCACTTAGCCCACTCTTAGCTGGATGATATCAAAGTTTGTCACGCAGTTGGGCACCATAATGTTCGACAAGCCATAAAAAAATATTTGGAAGGCGGGGTGGGTCAAGTGGCTGACATGACTTGGACAGACTGCTAGACAAGCTCATGTATAGGAGTACAAAGTGATAGACAACCAGGGGGTCGACACGAGAGGACCAACTGCTCGACAAACTTTGATATCATCCAGTTAGGAATGGGCTAAGTGACAGAATAGTTAATTCAATACATGATTGTCTTGATATACACTCAAATATTTTTTTCCCCAAACCCGTCAGCACTCTTGACATATTTTTGTAGGATTTTCTAAAGTAAAAATGTAGGTGAGAATAACTCGAACTAATGAAGACCTTATAAAAGAATATCAGGAATTAAACAGTCGCAATTAATTCCGCAATACTGGCTGCAACATTAAGGAACAGTGAGCACTGGTCCACACGAATGAAATATTATATTTTCATATTAATACATTAGAGGTGAGGGGGGTATAATTTAGAGGAAATATACCCACTTTTTCATGAAGAAAGAGTTGAAAACCATTGAGTAAAAATTCCTTAGTTGCCTTTATTAAAACTTGAAATTTGAAAACAATTTTATAATAGTATATAAAATTATTAACCGGCAATAAGCGACAATAAAAATGATTTTTAATATTCTTCAAACAGATAATTTTAATATCTAGCCTGTATATTTAGTGCAACATATTTTTAATTTTTAGTACCGCGTTATACCTACTAGAGAGTTACTACCTACCCGTTCGAATTATACGCCTATATACTAACTACGCTAATGTGTTTAGGGGTGAGTAAGGTTAAATTTTTAAGGAACTGCACCCGATTTTTAATAGAGTGAGAGTGAAAAACCATTTAGGAAAATCCATCTTCAACCAACCGACTGATGAATGGTCTCAACGTTTAAGGTGTCGGGTGGAGAATGATTCATAATTATTTAGTACCGTTTCAAACCATTTCAGAATATTTTGAGAGATGGGTGGTAAGCGGGAAGGGCATATCATTTCTGGTACAAGATATAAGCCGTCAGGTATCAATAAGCGGGTGTTAAGATGATGGATACATCATTTAAGGCACAATATCTAAGCTGTCAGGTATGATGGAGTGGGTGTTAAGATGATGGATATATAGTTTAAGGAAAAATGTCTAAGCTGTCAAGTTTTAAGGACAGACTGGTAAGCGGGGGGGTTGGTAAGAGGAAGGATTGGAACTGGATGGGATCAACATGGTCATGATCGAGCCAGACTACCTCTTGCTCAGGATGGATACAGGAAGTTGTATGGCTTAAAGGAAGTAAGCGTACAGGATGGGGAATGGAAGTTGTGCAGATCAGGGATAAGGGGTAGGAGACTGGTAGGAGATGAGAGGAGCGATTGGCGGGCACGATAAGAGAAAGGTTTGAAGGCTGCTAGAAGAGTACGGGGTAGGGGCTGGAATCTAGACGCAAGGGAAGAGGGGGCTGCAAGGGGCAGAACGACAAATACAGGGACATAAGGTACTCTTGTATAATTAAGAGCCTGTTAAGGTTAGGTTAAGTTAGAGGAGAAAGTGATCCACCCCATTCAATGTGGTAGATCAATATTATTATAATTAGCACCACGTATTACTACCCGTTTGGCTTATACGCACTTACGATAATGTGAAATATTAGGGTGATTGTGAAATGAAATGGAGGATCTACATTTTAACGTGAGATTCGAACCATGGCGGAGGCCTAGGACTCCACACATTCACAGAACAGAAGTATTTTGACACCTTACCCCTAGACCTCCAGGTCACCTTTGATAAATGCTAACCTTATGGGAGAAAGTGGTTCAGAACTGTCATTCCAACCACTACTACCATGTTATAACTTTGTTAATTTTGAAATAACTTGTCTGTCACTTAAGCCACTCTTAAGTGGTTTCATCTTGATGATTTTCGATCAATTGGTTCTCGTGCTGGTCGCTTGGCTGTCTATATCAATTTGTCCTCTTATATGGGAGCATGTCTATTACATGGTCTAGCTCGTGTCGATCACTTGGTCCATGTCATTTCTGGGTGTCTAGAAGTGGGTCTGTTTACAAATTTGTTCTCTCGTGTCGATCACTTGGCTGCCTATCACTTTGTACTCCTATACACGAGCTTGTCTAGCAGTTGGTCCAAGTCGTGTCGGCCACTTGACCCACCCAGATTTCCAAATAATTGGTTTCATTCTCTCTACCGGTGGGCAGTCTATCACATGGTCCAGCTCGTGTCGGCCACTTTGTTGTCTATCACTTTGCCTGCTCCCAATAATAACATTAAATATATATAAATAGATTGAAGTAAGTTTCTAATCAATAACATTTCTTTTACATTTTCTTATATTGTATATATAAAGTCAATTTAAGGTCATTAAATTAAATTAAAATTATAAAATAAGTTTTTAGCATATTTGACCATTTAAAAATCAAATTCAAATTTAAAAATAAGTTTTCCACAGAATATTAAGAAAACAAAATCATATCAAGACATTACATTTATTTTCGTTAATACAAATTTACATTTAATACTTTTGAACACGTATTGGCTCAAAATAAATTAAGTACGCTGAAGGACAATACAATAAATAATTATGCTTCAAAGATTATAGAAGCTGTCTCACGTAATTCATTTTTGTGGTATTACGTTTATGATAATTATTATATTAATAAAATGTGTTTAAACGTTTTCTAATCTTTGAGAATAGTTATTTGGTATTTAAAATAAGTGTTCATATTTACTAAAGCTCTCACTTGTCGACGGCTCAAATTAAGGTAATCCAAATGCTTGCGGTCGATTTGGAAAGGATTTGAGGTGTTACAAACAGCTTGGTAGTCATAAAGGCCGTCCACGCTCTTATAGTCTATCAGGACGCGGCACTGTTTGTCCCCCTCCTGGCTCCAGATCAACTTCACCGCGTGAGAAATCTCCCGCCCCCAACAATCATAGCTGAATTGCTCCCAGAATAGGGCTCCAGGTGCCTTCAGCAAAGTGACGAATTCCTGGCTGACTCCGAGACCAATATATCGCTTCTGGAAACCATCTGCTTCATTCAGGTCTCTATAGCACCGCGGATGGAAGCGTCTCACGTGATCCTCGAGTTGGTGCTTGGTGCCACTCCAGTGGCAGCGAGGGGTTAGGACGTTGCCTATCCTTCGTACTGCGAGGCAATCGTATATGCTTAGCGTCACCCGAATAGGAGTCTGGGGGTGATGGTTTATCATCGTGCTCGGTTGTGATTCAGGGGATGTACTGTTAAAGATTTCGCAGATATCCTCAGCCAGAAAGTTCCGGCCGCCTTCGAACTTTGACCGGCAGGTCGGGCAGAACTCTAGCTTTAGGCAGCAAGGCCCACACACGCTGTGTCCTGTCGAACATGTGTATATTGGTGGGCTCATACGTTCGAGGCACACGATGCATTCAAGGAGAGAGGCGACGTCTGGTAGGCTTGGCGTAGCCATCTTGGACAAGGAACCCTAAGCCAAGTCACAATGAAGAAGGGGCTCGCAAAGATTTTGCTTAAAATGCCAAATCTAACAAACAAAAAACAAACCACAATCACTGGTAAGAATGCACTTACACATGTATTTGAGTTTGAAATAAAATATTAGGGGTGTTCAAAGGCACTTTTTTACTTTCTCGCTATCTTACAGGTATATAAATTATTGTGATCACCAAAAAAAATCTAGCTCGAGATTTTGATGAACGTTTCACAACACCTCCCGCCAAATCCGAAAAAGTTGTTTTTGAATTTCCGTCTGTCTGTACTTCCAACTAGAAACTAAACTATTTTACTGATCAGGCTAAAACTTGGTACTCAGGGTTTTCATAGGGTTGCTCTGAGGGGTTTTTGAAATTGGATATCTAACTCTAAAACTAAGGTTAGTTTACTGAAGTAAAAAAAAAAGAAAAAATCTATTTTCTCAAAATCAGCTCTAAAGATTTTGATTAAATTTCATTTCTAAAGATTTATAAATATTACAAACAAAATGGCTATTCTCAATATTTCGGCAAAATTACTTTAAGGGCTCAGGTCTGATGCGTAAATTATAATTTTTTTTATCATATCTCCAAAACTATTTGAGATATGAGATTAATTATCATTAAAAATATGTAGTTCTATTTATAATACCAACACTTTATTCGAAGCATAGTTTTATAAAACAAATAAATTTCAAGCTAGACGCAAATATTTATATTTTTTTTAACTTTTCGAACACAAAAGGTAAAGTATGGTGACCTTAAAAAAAATCTAACCTGAAATGTTGATGGATATCGACGTCTCATGACCCCCCAAACCCTAAAAAGTGGTATTTGTAATGCCGTTTGTCCGTGTGTCTGTTTAAACTTAAAATTAAGAGTTGTTTAAGAAAGGGTGAAAAGAGAAAAAATATATTTTCTCAAAATCGAATCAAACGACTTTGATTAAAATTCGTATCTATGCGTTGATTACGATCATAAATAAACTTGATATTTTCATTTTCCCATGAAAATAATTTTAGGGTACTTTACAGAAGCTGAATTTTCCGTATCTCCGCAACTATTTGAGATACAAAATGGCTTATCATTGCAAAATTGTAGTACTATTGGAAATAAAAAACTTTTATATGAAATCTAGTTTTTTATAAATCCAACATTTTCTGAGATATTGTCAAATATATCAATGCAATTTTGTGAGCTTTAGTTGTAAAGCAATACTACTTAAGTTTTAACGCAGTAATTCTTCAATGCCATAGAGTAATTAAATATAAGTAAGTCTCTAAAAATGTATGTTGTTTTTCCTTATATCTCTTAGGAGAAATGTTTGTACAACAATGATCTATATCCATTTTAGACTCAATAGTCAATATTTACATGTTTTTATTTGTCAAAATTTATAAATGAGGAATTTAATAGCAATGAGATGGCATGAATATTTGCAACACCTAATATCGAAAATTTTAATACGAAGTGTTGACCATTGTGGACCCAATATTGATCTTTTTTATCGGTTTAAACATACAATTGAGGACATTAATTCTTTAAAAATAAAATTATAAAATTTAAAACCGTGACTCAAAAAAGTTTGACATAAGGATAGTACAATCTATTCTTGAGTTTGCTAGTGTATATTATTTTGGTTCGCGTAATTATTTTACGAGTTTTGAGTAAATATTTCCATTTTTAAACAATAGAGCGAGAAAGTCCGTGCGGAGCTCCGTACAATTTATTTTTCATTCGAACGCTCTAAAGTCAGAACTGGCTAACCGATTCTTAAAAACTATTTAACCTAAATGTGTTTAAGACAAGCTGGAGAATTTTATGGAATTTTGGCTCTCGTGCTGATAGCGTATGACGAGATCAAATGTTTAGAAAACGACTCCTTCCCATAGTGCCTCCGGTCCGTATCAAAATTGTAAAAATTTTAATTCTGCAGTCGATTTATATTTTTATTTGGTTTTAATTTATTCTAAAGGGTTTATTTATTTATTTTGAAGCTACTAGCAAGCCACGCGGCCAGATGCCATACTACATTTAATTAATTTATTTTCAAAATTATTGTTTTCAACGGACATTGCATTGCGTCGTAGGAAACACCAGATAATAATAACAATACTTACTATAGGGATTTTGTCCAAATATCCCGTTTACATTTTTAAACAATACTGGTAGGTGTAATTTTATTTTTAACGTCTTATACGAGATTCTACGAGAATCATAATGGCCGCGCTACACGAGGAAGAAATAAATGGACTGTAGCAGAGGGGGAAGGGATGTGACGACACAGATACGTCATCCAATTTTGTACTATTTAATTTTAAAAGTCCCGCGATGGAAAAAATAAGAAATTGAGTTTATTTACAAACAATGATCATATGTCAAACTGTCAGATATCAGATTCTGCATCCATTTAGATAAAGATTCAAATCTTATCAAGCTTCTTAGTTATTATATCTTTCCCACCAGATATTCTTTGTTTCTACTTTAATTACACATATTTAGAGATATTATATTTAAAATTTAAAATTTAAATCCGATAGATTTTTGGGTCATCTACGAGAAATACCGAGAGGCAGGAATTAGAAGAAAGAAGAGGCACTGGTGTCTTGGAGATAAAGAGAAGATGACATACATTATTTTCAGTGCAACAAAAAATTGAAATTTTAACAGTTATTTCTTAAAATAATCTTTCAAGTGTTCATCAAAATGACTGCCAGAGAAACGATGACAACTTTAGACCATTGGTAGACCTCTGCAATGATGATTCTTGGACTTTTCGTGAGTTTTGGACCAACTCACACTTTAGACGATGACCTCCCAAAACACATTTTGAGGTGATATCAACATTTTTTGTTTGTTTTTTAAGTTTTAATCTCTACATCGCTTTGACCTCACTACGCAGACAATATATTCTTACACACTTTTCCTCTCCAATTTCAAAACTTCGTGTTATTTTCTTCTAAAGTAATATATATAATAGTATTTTTTTTTTCCTCTAAAGATACCATTTTTTTCTAACAATTGATTTTGGAAAGAATATTTTGGCCAGATTCATTTCTTGGACACGACTGTAATGTCTTATGTTATTTTATTCATTTGTTTTAACTATTAACCTCATAAAGGACATCTATTAATTAGGGTGTCTCAAGAAATCATAATATTTTATTATTATTTCAAAAATTATATTTTCAGTTCACTTCATTACCCCCTAACACTATTTTGAGCTATTTCTATCCATTCCACCTCATTACTCCTTAACACTATCTTGAGCTAGTTCTATCCAGTCCACATCATTACACCCCTAGTCCTATCTTAATCTAGTTATATCCAGTCCACCTCATTACACCCTATCTGTTTCAGGCACATTCTAATGTTAACTTCACCTCTGCCTCTAGATATTCTCTTTGGTTTTTTATGATAAGTTTTGGAAGTTTATACCTTGAGTGAGGTTCTAGTTTCTTCCATTCACGCTGCATATCTTACTCATCGTAATATAGAGATTTGATTCTCTTATAAATGTCTGGTAATGATTACAAAGTATGTAACTCATCATTATGTAATTCGTTCTTCTCTCCATTTCATTCAACCCTTATATTTTTAAGTTCTTTATTTTCGAGCACTATCGCTACGTTGTAAATTGATAGTAGGAGGTCTTGTTGAGGATTATATATTAGAACTAATATAATTCGCTAAAACCCACTTCGATGGCCGCAAGGTCTAAGGCGCTCCTCTCACAATGACTAGACAGCCAATGATGGGGAGAATGAGGTTCTAAACTTGCTCGGGTGTACAAAGGTTTTTTTCCAAAACGATTTTCCACTCTACCTTCTCGTAAATGTGGGTACACTTCCTCTAAATATAGCCTTCCTAAGCTATAGGACAATTAGCTTAATTGGTCAGAACGGGTAATAAGAAGTGGTGCTAAAATATCGCTAACGTTATCAAAACACTGCAACTAAAGCGTAGGGAAATTTATATTGATAATCAAGAATATTTGGTTTGGCTATCAATGCAAAATTAATTATAAATATACTAATACTTAGTTTTAACATATTTTATGGTGACCATTAAAATCGCGTTTTCTAAACACAGTCTATATAATCACATGACCTGCCAACTAAAGTAACCTACGAACCTATTACATTCACAGAAATAAATGAAGATTAATCAACTAATTTTGTATATTATATTAATTTCAAAACCTTCAGAATAGAATATAACTTCAGAAAGTTTCCCATTTTACTGGTTATATTGGGTGTCTTGGTAATTTTCCCATCTATTTCATTGATAAATTAACATTTTATTCTTTGGTAAAATAACACAACACAATAATTATAAATAGGCATGCAGCTGATGAACTGGAAGTAAATTTGTTACCCTAGTTATAGTATTCAAATAAACACAAAAAACATAATAGCTCTAGTTACAGCTCAATTTTCATTAAAAAAACCTTATCTGACAGAAAAGTTACTAGATCTACTTTTAATATATTCATACGTCAACTCGTGTGACAGATATGTCAATTTTTATATAGATAATATCAATACTTATAAAATAACACTAATAAATTAGTAAAAGTTTTAACTTCTTTTTATAACCGAATCTTACTACCCGTTCATACTTTACGCCCATGTAATAGTACCACGTCTTACTACCCGTTCAGGCTCTGAGCTTAAGTACTAATTACACTAATGTATTAAGAATTGGGATGGTTGAAGGGTGAGGAAGTGAACCCGCATTTGCTGGAGGTAGAGTAGAAAACCATTTAGGATAAAGAACCCGCAGCTCTCCCGAACGAGATTCGAACCTCGATCTCCCCATCCTCGGCGATCTAGCTCAACACGAAACCAGTGCATTAGATAACTAACTACGCCACCGAGGCGAGTTACGCACATGTACTAATTACGATAATGTGTTAAGAATGAGTAAGTTTTCATTTATAGGAAGTGTACTTGCATCTGCATGAAGGGAGATTCGGAAACAGTTGAGGAAAGCTCACCCTCAGCGCAGCTGACCAGGATTCGAACCCCGATCTTCCTGTCATCAGCAGTCTAGTCTAATTATGAGAGTGACACCTTAGATCATACGGCCACCAAAGCAGGTGTTATCAATGTTAACCATAAAATATATGTTTATAGTTTTAAAAGGCCCTTCCTATAAAAAAAATAATTGGTCTGTTAAAGTAAGCACAACCAAACTTCCACATAGTGTATTTTAAATTACCTTATTCTTCTGTTACGATCAATTTTTATTTAGATGACTGCAATTCCATGGAAATGCAACAAATGATGAAGAGTTTCACTCTCCGAGCCAACACTTGACTAAACAACAATAACATGTGTGGAAACCCTATGCTGGTTTGCCTTGGTTACTGCGCAGTAAGCATACAGACAGGAGAATAAATATTTGGAATGCTTTGAGAAGTGGCTTGGCAATAGGAACTCGAAAGTTCACTACCGCACTTAACAAAGGTACGCCACCTATCCATATATTGGGCTATTTATATCCAGTCCACCTCATTAAACCCTACCTTTATGTTGAGATAGTTCTATCCAAACCACCCAATTTAAATAAACCCTCTCTCTTTCAGGTTCATTCTAATGTTATCCTCCCATCTGCGTCTAGATCTTCCCAATGGTCTCTTACCATTGGGTTTGCCGGTCAAATCCCTGAACATGGTTCTAGAATTGCCCATTCACGTGGAATGTCCTTCCCATTATAATCTACGAGAATTTATTATCCTAACAATGTATTGTAATGAGTACAGGGTATGTAAATCATAATTATGCAACTTACTCCACTCCTCAATAGCCTCAACAATTTTTGGACCAAATATATCCCTGAGCACCTGGTTTTCGAACAGCTTAAATTATTTTTTGTCGTGTTAGATGAGGGATCACGTTTCGGAAAATCGATCAGATAAAATGACCATAAAATGGCCCAGAGAGACATAGAACTCTGCTCTAAGGACTCCTGAAGATGGACGATGGAGCTTCAAGGAAGTCCTCTTACCTGGATTTCTAAGAGTGAGCGAGAAACAACCTACAAAATTGATAGTTAAAAGTGTATCAAATACCTCTCCGGGATTTGAATATTTTCCAACATGGGACCTATGGCTTTACCTCTTATCCGAAATAAGTTGTGCAATGTATTGTCATCTCTCGGTAAAAATGCGTTGACCTCGGCCGAATTTGAACCCGCGAACATCGTGTCCTTAGGTTTGAACTCTACACTGAGCCTACCTCCATCACTTAACAAATCTAAGTATAATATTAGTGGTTCGAGGGTAAGTGGAGCTTGTTTAAATTCTACCAATCATGCATAGGCTCCGCTTTACAAACCCTGTGTGGGAATATACTTTCATTAGTACCTGACCAATGAGTGCTTCACTGACAATCTCCGTGGTGTGGTGGTAAGTGCACCTAGCTAAGAGATTATGTAACCCGGGCTCGATTCCCGGCCGGTACCTTGGATATTTTTCCTGGAGGAGGAATTATCCCAATGGTCACCAAGGTTTGGTTAGTTAGGTTCAAGAGTTTCAACTGGTTCTACACCCTCCTGAGCTCCTGGATAGTTGATGACAGTTGGAGTGTTTGAAGAAATGTGTCTTGGACGAGTCCTCAAATAATTTTTTTAAATTTGATATCTTTGACACGTACTTTCTGATTGAGTGATAACATCGGAACATGACTTTAAGCTAAATTAAATTTAAAACAGACAAAAAACCTAGCCCTCTTTCTCTGACAATTCATCACTCGGGAAGTTGACTCCTCAATTTCACCAATTATCTTCTTTTTTTTCGACCATACCAGGAATCAAACCCTGTACCATTAGCTCAGCAGGCAAACACGCTACCGACAGTGTTAACGTATTGGATCCCCTTTAAATAACTATTCTTTTTAAGACCCGTGACACGTTTGGTAAAAGTTTTCATAAATAAGCTATAATATATTTTCCAACTTAACAAAAAGAAGTATGATTGAACGAAACAAGTTAAATTTTGTATTTCTTATGACAGTTTTTTTTATATCCAAAGCACATAAATTATTGCTTTAGTAGAACCATTTAGTTTATCGTTTTCTAAATATAATACAGGTGTACCACAACTTACGACGCTTCACATTTAAGACGCTTTTTAATTGGTTCGTAGGCCTACCCCGTACTTGAGGCGCTTGCCTCGCGGATACGACACCTTAGTAACATGACGTTAACCATCGCGTCAGTGACGAGTCATTTGTATGGTTACCCTTTTTCGAAATACAAGACCTACACTGTTAGTTTAGTTACAAATATGTTATTTATTACAGTTAGATATGACGGTCGCAGTGCAGCACATGCATCGATACATGAAAAAAAAAGCATTGCTTTGAATTGCGATGATTTTGGCTGGAACTTAACCTGACGTAATAGTGNTAATATCTCCATATAGCCCCAACGTGGCACCCAATTACACGAATATAGATAAATAGTTAGATTTTTCCGCTGTAGGTGATCAATCAACCTGATTGACACGCTACAATAGTGATGTATACCTGTAATCTCAACAGGTCTTGAATATTAGACATGAGTGTAGCGGAACTTAACAAAAAAAAATCCTGGCAAAATTACTAGATGCTTAAGACAGATATAAAAAAAACTATTGATATTATTCTGTTTGGAAAATTAAACCTAATAATATTGTTCTATTGAAGCAATATTTATTTATTTTTACCAAAATGTTTTTTTTTTGTTATAAAAACTGTAAAAATGCGGACCTTATTTCACGTTACCATCCAGTCCACCTTAATATATTGCACTAAACGGTAAGTATTTTGTATGACACGAATGAAGTTTGTGAGGAGTATGTTAGCTGTCACGAGGAGAATAAGATTAGGAACGAAGCTAACCGGTAAGAATTGGGGGTACAGGGAGTAGGCCTTCATAAGATAGTAGAGGAAGGAAGACTGAGATGGTATGGGCATGTAACGAAGATGGTGAAAGAGAGGATGCTAAAGAAAATGATGGAAATGATGTATGTAGGAAAATGACCGGAAGAGAGGCCAAGAAAGAAATGGGAGGAGAAGATAAACGAAAGTGTTCAGGTTAGAGGAGAAGAATAGAAGCAATTAAAGGTGGAATAATAGTGGAATGATAGAGGAATTTGGAGGCATTTTGCTAAACTGACCCAGACACAGGCTGGAAACAATTTATGAAGATGATTGATGTTGCCAATGTTTAATTTTTATTTATTTATAACAAATTTCAATATTTCCGTTACATGGTGTTCATAGCGAAATCCCCAAGCACATGCATTAACCACACAAAACAAATAAATAGCTCAAATTTAACTCTTCGGACAGTTATTTAAAAACGAATAGAATTATGTTATTCCCAATATTATTTTTTCAAATAAAGGTTATATACATTATTTAATATGCATTTACTGTACATAGTTTTATCACTTCTTTGTTTTAATAATAAAAACAATAGTAATGAGTTTTTTAGCACTGCGTCTTATTACCTGTTCAGGTTGTATACATAGGTGCCAATTACACTAAAAAGCTAAAATAAGGAAGATTGAATTTAGGGGAAGTGTACATATATTTTCGTGAAAATAAAAAGTAAGAAACAGTTTTTTTAAAAACCACCCTTAGTGCACCCGACTGGTATTCGAACCCCAATCTCCCAATCGGCAGTCTGGTTTAACACGAGAGTGACGCCTTAGATCATGCTGCCACTGAATCAGGTACTAATACTAAGTATTGATTGCTATATATAATAAATGTACATTCCTAAATAAGTAACACAAAATTTCACTGTAAGGATTATAGCGTTTTATATTGTCATTAGATATGTTGAAAATCTTGTAATTTCGATGATGGCTTGATTGTGATGAAGGCCTTTTTTTTTACCATCCATCCAATTCAGACATACTGGAACAAACACATTAAAAATTAAAGTTTTATGTAATCAATACAGTCGAACTTGGTTATAACGGCCTTGTTTAATCCGTCAACTCGAGAGTAGCGTCATTTTTTCCAGCAATTTGGTCAAACTGTCATCTATTAACGTTATAAAAACCTCTGTTTTAGCGTCACTACCACTCGGTTGTAGCGTCAAAAACTCCTTAGATATTTTACTTAATAATAATAATAATAATAATATTTAGCACCGCGTCTTACTACCCGTTCGGGTTATACGCTTTAATTACTAATTACTCTAATGGATTAGGAATTGGGAAGGTTAAATTAGAGGAAGTGAACCCACATTTGCGTGGAGGGAGAGTGGAAAACCATTTAGGAAAAACCACCCCAGTTCACCCGACCGAGATTCGAACCTCGATTTCCCCGTCCTCAGCAGTCGAGCTCAACTTGACAAGCGCGTTAGCCAACTACGCCACCAAGGTGGGTTATTTTACTTTAAATTTGATTTAAATGTACGTATCTGTAAAAAAAAAAAACAGAAAAAATGGCCAATTCTTACATAGGTCTCTTGTATAGCAAGCTTGGAGTTTACTGGTCATACAGTGCGTTTGTCTAGTAATAATTCGTATCTCCACAATTATTTAAGATACTAAATAACCTATCATAGCAAAATTGTAGCACTATTAAAAATAAAAAACTTTTACCTAAAATATATTTGTATAAAACCAATAGTTTCTGAGATATTGGCAATATATATTAATACAATTTTGTGAGCTTTAGTTATAAATTGATACTACCTAAGTTTTAACGCAATAATTCTCTAATGCCATAGGGTAATTAAATTCAAGTAATTCTCTCAAAAAAGTTCATCTTATTTTTCCTTAAACCTCTTTGGAGAAATGTTTGTATAACAATGATCTATCTCCATTTTATACTCAATAGTCAATATTTTCATTTTTTATTGGTCAAAATTTATAAATGAGGAATTTAATAGCAATGCGATGACCTGAAGATGTGCAACAACTAATAAAATTTTAAAATGTTAACTGGAAGTCTAAATTTTAATACGAAGTGTTGACCCATGTGGACTCAATATCGATCTTTTTTATTGGTCCAAACATACAAATGAGGACAATAATTCTTTAAAAATAAAATGATAAAATTTAAAACCGAGACTCAAAATAAGTTTTACGTAAGTATAATGCAATATATGCTTGAGTTTGCTAGTGTATATTATTTTGTTTAACATATATTACAAGTTTTGAGTAAATATTTCCATTTTTAAGCAATAGAGTGAGAGAGTCCATGCGGAGCTCCGTACAATTTATTTATAATCATGGCAAGTTGTAGTACAAAAAGAAAAGTTCTGTATATTCAAGAGAAAGTACGTGTCATTAGAGCATGTAAAAGTGGACGGAAAAATGTTGATGTATGTCGTGAGTTTGGATTAGTGAATTCTACTGTAAATGTCCTTCCTTACAAACTATTAAAAGTGTTCTGTTGGTACCTCTTTAATAACGTCAACATTTGTTTGGCCCCTTCGAAGACGCAAAGTTTGGCTTCATATTATTGGTATAGTAGAATGCACGTAAGACGCTTGACTATGTAAGACGAGTGCTGTTTCTCATTTTGTTTTTTAAGTCGTTAAAATAGATAATACATCTAGAGGGTACGGTAGGAAAAGAGAGAAAGTCCAATTTTAACTTGAGTTGGTGCTTCCATCTTTTAGAGTCGGGACCGACAACTTTTTTGGAACCCGATTGACTTTTTACAGTTATCAAAGGTCCCGCGATCACCCTTCGTTTCTCCACTCTACTTTTTATTATTATTATTATTATTATTATTATTATTATTATTAGCACCGCGTCTTACTACCCGTTCGTGTTATACGCACTTATGCTAATGTGTAATGGTAGGGTGATTGTGAGATGAAATGGAGGACCTACAGTTTAACGTGGAATCCGAACCACGGTGGAGGCCTGGCATTACACACATTCACAAGATGTCCTGTCAGAGGTGAAGGAAGGGTTTGGTAATCAGACGAATCTGTGCCGGGACTGAGGATTGAACCCCGGCCGCCAGCACAGAAGTCTGACACCTTACCCCTAGACCACCAGGTCACCTCTTACCTTTATAGAAAATACATACTATATATATTTTAGCACCGCGTCTTACTACCAGTTCGGGTTATACGTTTTAAGTACTAATTACTCTAATGGATTAGAAATTGGGAAGGTTGAATTAGAGGAAGTGAACCCGCATTTGAGTGGAGGGAGAGTGGAAAACCATTTAGTAAAAACCACCCTCAGTTCACCCGACCTAGATTCGAACCTCGATCTTCCCGTCCTCAGCAGTCGAGCTCAACACGACTAGCGCCAACTACGCCACCGAGGACGGTCATAAAATAAATAAAATGTACACTCCATTTACCCTAAAAGGTAGCAGTGTTCACCTTGAAGGATTACACTGTGACCCTATCTTATGAGCTATACCATAGTGGAATAATGCAAGGTAAGATTGGCTTTTCGTGAAGATGTAGTTTTCTTACGCGAGCGTCTGAAAGTTGTTGCGAGATCAACCTATTGCCGACCCCTGTGTAATACGATCGTGAAACTTTTCTAATGCACTTTAGATCATGGTTAAAAGAGGTGTTTGTCATCTTTGAATTAATTGTTAAAAAATGTATATATACTGGGGGCCTTATGGGGTTTTGTTTATATAAAAGTTGTCATTGAAAATGTGTGTTTCCCACCCTTTTTCCCCTGTACCTTTCATTTGTATTGAATCTTAATAACACAAAACTAAATAAAGTATTAAGTATGTTCCCTGAAATACCCATTTTTTAGGTACCCTTCGTGTATCCTGTGAGATAGCCTTTTTACCTTTCTTGGTTCCACTATGGAATAACTTATAGGATAGGGTCTAAGTGTATCCGTCGAGGTAAGACTGCTACCTTTCAGGGTAAACGAGGTGTACATTATCATATTGTATTGTCTGGTGCGTTTGTATAATAAATATCAGATTTTGATTCTCGTCCGTCCGGCTGTATTTACTGAGGATTTTTATCAGCCTTTCACAGAAAGGAAAGCAGAAAGTTTTTTTTAGCAACGTGTCTAACTACCCGTTCGGGATATATGCTCATGTACTAATTAAGCTAATGGTTTTAAGGACGAGCAGGGTTATATTTTATAAAAGTGTACCCCCATTTGCATGAAGTGAGGGTAGAAAACTATTTTGGAAAAAAAAACCTTAGCAAAACCTATCGAGATTCGAACCTTGATCTCCCTGTCATCGGCAGTCTAGTTCAACACGAGAGTAGTGGGTTAGACCATGTGGCCACCGAAGTTTGTAAAAATTAATTAATTGGTTTTTATTGTTATTATTATTATCATCAGCAGCACCGCGTCTTACTACCCGTTCGGGTTATACGCACTTACGCTAATGTGTAATGGTAGGGTGATTGTGAGATAGAAATGGAGGACCTACAGTTTAACGTGGGATCCGAACCATGGTGTAGGCCAGAAATTCCACACATTCACAAGCTGTGATTAATACACATCTTGTCAGAGGCTAAGGAAGGGTTTGGTAATCAGACAAACCTGTGCCAGGACCAAGGATTGAACCCCGGGCCGCCAACACAGAAGTCTGACACCTAATTGTTTTTTAATAAATAGTTTCCAACCCTCTGTGTGTGTAATATTTGTTGTATATTTTTGGTCTCTTTGAGTTATTCTAAGTACCGTCGTAGCTACCAGAGCTGTGTTGTATGTGCCCACCTTACCCAGGTGTGGTCCAAGGGCCTGCTGACTCCGGAATCATCAGGGTCTGTGAAGGGCTGCTGTAAACAAACAACGGTCAGTCCATCAGTTTTGGAAAACCGATTAAATACGTTCTCCATCCGTATATTGTTAAGAATAATGGTATTCCCTGATTTTGGGTTGGGAAAACAGTTTAGAAAAATCAAACATATTTCTCTTCAGCCAGCATTGATAACATTTTACTATGTTACTTGTTATTCTATCGGTATTGATATTATCTATCAAAACTGATAGCTGCAGATAACATGACTTGATGTATGGATATATTAACATTTTCTAGAAGCTTTAGCAACCAACTTCTACTGTTCTTCTTACCAAAATCATCAAAATCCTTTATTTTTTAGGTACATATTTAATAATTAATATTAGCACCACGTCTTACTACCCGTTCGGGTTGTACGCACTTACGCTAATGTGTAATGGTAGGGTGATTGTGAGATGAAAATGGAGGACCTACAGTTTAACGTTGGATCCGAACCACGGTTGGGGCCGGCCATTCCACACATTCACAAGCTGTGATTAATATTATTATTATTATTTAGCACCGTGCCTTACTACCCGTTCGGGTTATACGCTTTAAGTACTAATTATGCTAATTAATTAGGAATTGGGAAGGTTGAATTAGAGGAAGTGAACCCGAATTTGCTTGGAGGGAGAGTGGAAAATCATTTAGGAAAAACCACCCCCAGTTCACCCGACCGAGATTCGAACCTCGATCTCCCCGTCCTCAGCAGTCTAGCTCAACACGACTAGCTCGTTAGCCAACTACACCACCGAGGCGGGTCTGTGATTAATACACATCTTGTCAAAGGTGAAGGAAGGGTTTGGTAATCAGATAAATCTGTGCCGAGACCGAGGATTGAACCCCGGCCGCCAGCACAGAAGTCCGACACCTTACCCCTAGACCACCAGGTCACCCGGGATACCAATTTAGGTTTTCCCTGCATAGTGACCCCAAAATGGTGGTGATATAGAGATAAACACTATAATTAACCCTAGAATGGAAAAACTTGTGACTACAGAAAACGGCAAGTCAACAAAATCTGTGGTCTAAAAATTAAATTAACCTTTTTTGATTTGATTAAATGTTAATTAACATAAAGGTTCCCAAAGTGAGCCCTGCAGAGAACTCACAGGGACGCCGCGGGATATTAGAAATGTTCGTAAATATTAGTGGATATATTTGAATGTATTTTATTTCATTTTAGCACCGCGTATTACTACGCGTTCGGGTTATGTACTAATTACACTAATGGTTTTAGGGATTATGAAGGTTATATTTAGAGAAATCGTACCCACAGTTGCGTGGAGGGAGAGTGGAAAACCATGTTGGAAAATACCACCCCCAGTACACCCGAACAAGATTAGAACCTTGTTCTCCCCGTCATCTGTATTATAGTCTACTGCGAGAATAGCGCATTGGACCACGCGGACACCAAAGAGTGTTTTTTTCACTCACCACCTCTTACTACTCATCTGGTCTATACGCATATTTACACTTATGTGGTAGGAATGAATAAGGTCTAGTTGAACAAAGGAGCCGCCAAGTGGTTCCCCCTTTGACTGTACGAACACGTCCTACTCCGTGTTCCAAGAAGGAGTATGTCGCGTCCTTCTCTAACCCCACCAATCAACAGACTAGGTCATCAACCGTCAAAACCATGCCTTACACTCACTCCGAGCTTCGCGAGTGTAGGAGACCGTCGTGTCTCATTTGTTTGTAGTGCCGGACCAGCTTGAGACTCACTGGAGTGGCCACCGTGAGCAGCACTAGACACCATACCATGGAGAACCAGAAACCATTCTGAAACAGAGCCAAGGGGGATTCGCACTGATTTATTTTCTGGGCATTAGTTGCATGCAGCTTGATTTTTGTTTTCTGATTATTAGAAACTTAATATATATAATCTAAATTCTAAACGAACCGAATTATTAGTGTTTATCTTAAGCAAATTTATCAGTGTTTATCACCCACTTTGGTGACTTCATTGTACAAGGCAGGTGTTTTCAATATTTGTAGACCTAAGGAGCCCTTGCACCAAAAATAATAGACCTACATGCCGAAGACCTTAAAAATTGTATGTGCTAATATTATAAACAATCAATAAATACAGTTAAATTATAACCTATACAAGTAAAAAAAAAGTATAAACCAAACGTAAAACATTAGACTAAGTTTTTTGACTGTGTCTTTTACAAATATCCTTTATTCAGTTTTGAACAAATAGATTTTAAAAAATTGCAATATTATCTATTGCTACTATTTTATAGTGTGAAAAACGAATAAATAGTATTATAAAATTTACTCGTAGATCCTGAAACAACTATTGCGGAGCCCAGTTTAAAAAAACGCTAGTCTAAAGGTAAGCGTTCACAAGCCCGCATCGGGCAGACCGCACGCACGCATAGTATTTATTTAATGTACTGTGGTGACCTGGTGGTCTAGGGGTAAGGTGTTAGACTTCTGTGTTGAGGGTCCGGGTTTCAATCCTCGGTCCAGGCACATATTTATCTGATTGGCAAACCCTTCCTTCACCTCTGACAAGACGTGTATTAATCACGACTTTTGAATGAGTGAAATGTCATGCCTCCACCGTGGTCCGGGTCCCACGTTAAGCTGTAGGCCCTCCATTTCATCTCCCAACTACCCTACCATTATATATGAGCGTGTATTAATACGTGGCGCTAAAATAAATAAAAACAATCAGTGTTTGTTTACAATTTATATAAGAAGAGTGTTTCATTTGATTATAAAAATTGTAAGGTTTTCTTTGGGGGGAACATATTTAAATTGTTTAATTTACTGTTAACTGAGTTTAATTTTTTTTTGTTACCAATAACAATTAATACTACACGAGAAATTATTATGTACGATCATGTACTGCCATTTTTTTAAATTTTAAATTTATAAATTCACTTGTCGACCTCGGTGGTATTGGTGTAAAATGCGCTCTTCAGGACCCGATATTCGTGGGTTCAAACCCAGCAGAGGTCAATGGATTTTCTTGAGCGATAAAAATCCGTAGCACAACTTCCTTCGGAGGGGAAGTAAAGCTATGGGCCCCATGTTGATTGTGGCATGTAAAATAACCCTGGAAGGTGTGGGAAAATACCTTTCCTGGAAAAACTGTTAGGCCCTTGCTCACTCGATCATGTACAATTTTCATGGCTCAGAGAGTGCAGTTTAAATACCTCAAATAAATAATACAAAATAAATACACTATCAATATCATTATAACCGATTGTTAATACCATGTGGTAGGGGAAGAAAGATACACCCAAGTTAATGGAACAACCGACTAAAAAACTGTCATGGCGACGGGACTCTGAGTGCCAGGTTCCCTTTCTGCTCTGAAACCCAAGGAACTGAGGCTTTGACAATATGTATCATTAGAGTTATTTGAAAAACTGCCCATAGCCACAAAATTTGAAACCCGTGAACTCTGACAGTAATTGACAGAACAAGTCTCCATGGTTGGGGGTTGTCAATAGCTGTTAAATTATAGTCGACGCTTTCATGCATCCAAATAGACGCTTGAGTGAACAGTTTACGTGATCACATGACGAACATTGATGTAATGATTGGTAAAGTTCAAGTTCTCTCATATGAATATCTGATCCAGATAGCTACTCGAGTTGGGAAATCCCCCCCAAAAATGCCCAAACGTCCAATACCAGAGGCAAGTACTAAGGTAGACGGAACTATAAACATGTAAAAAATTATTCAAACAAACACCTATGATCTAATCTTGAGCTCTTTACTCTAAAACTAAAGTTTGATTTTTATATAAAGCCTGTTATTTTAAAACTGTAAGCTCATGTTGCCACAACTATGGTAGTGAACATATTACAATTGTACATATGTACATGACGCTGTAGCAAACTGAGATAAGATTTCTCATGTTACTGTACTAACGTTTTATTCGGTGGGTTTTAAACACATAATATTGAATCAAAAACCATACATTCTAAAATAATTCTAAAAATAGTCTTACATTGTCATAAAATTATTCTTTTTACTTTAATTTTTTTTGATACAAGTATTTAAAAAACACATTTGGTTTATTCACGAAAATTTCCTGTAGGAATCTTCCTGCAAGGATGTAGATTTTAAAAAAAAGTCCATTTAATCATATTTATATCTAGAAAAGGAAGCAAGAAAAATGTAATTTGGGAATGCAAGTCAATGTTGTCCAGATGCAAATAGTAGAGTGTATGTTTATACTCGTCAGAGGAAGTGGGTAAGTTTTATCAGAAGGTAAACTAGAAACCTCACAGGGTGAAATAATCACTTTCTTCCTTCTATTTATATTTTGTATGACCCCTGACCACGTTGTGTCGACGGGTCTATAAATATAATAATATATTTCCTACATTAACATCTAAGTGTTATAGTGGTTAAGTGTGTCAAGCTAAGATGCTACCCGCTTTGAAAAAGCGCTTCAAAATCCCCAAGTAGTTAACGTCGGTAATTAGTAATGTAAAGATGAATCATACAGTGACGCATAATAAAGTTATGGAAAACATTTTATAACGTTTTAATAAATAAAATAAGACATATTTCAGGACATGCAGTGCAAATGGGAGAAACTAGAATGGTTTTCAGGGTACTGACTGGTAAACCAATGAGAAGAGACTATCGGTAAGATCTAGATGCAGATGGGAGGATAGCAGAACGTACCTGATAGAGATAGGGTGTAATGAGATGTACTGGATGGAGTTAGCTCAAGATAGAATATTGAGGTGGACTTAATATAATTAGCTCAAGATTGGGTTAGGTTGTAATGAGGTGGACTGGATAGAACTAACTCAAGATAGAGCTAGGGTGTAATGAGGTGGACTGGATATAACTAGCTCAAAATAGGGATAAGGTGTAGTAGGCGAACTGGATAGAACTAACTCAAGATAGGGATAGGGTATATTGAGGTGGACTTGATATAATTAGCTCAAGATAGGGATAGGGTGTATTGAGGTGGATTTACAGAACTAACTCACGATAGGGATAGGGTATATTGAGGTAGACTTGATATAATTACTCAAGATAGGGATAGGGTGTATTGAGGTGGATTTACAGAACTAACTCACGATAGGGATAGGTGGTGTACTTTTGTAAGCGTGGCAATGAACTTTCGAGTTCTTAATGTCATTAAGTAAATAATAATACATATTAATATATTACCAAATTTTACTGACTTTGTTGGTGATCAAAAGTGACATCTTGTATACGTGCCCGATGATAGGAGGAATGACCATACGTGTATCTCAGAACGATTAAAACGACGAATGCTATTTTTTTTTCGCACGTTGTCTTACTACCCTTTCGGGTTTCACATCAATGTACTAGTTACTCTAGTGTGTTGGAGATGAAGAAGGAATGCATTTGCGTGGAGGGAGGGTGGAAAACCATATACGAAAATCACCCTCAGTACACCCAACAGGTAATGAACACCGATCTCTTCGTCATCGGCAGTTCAGTTTATTGAGAGAGTGAAACCTTAGACCAAGCGGCCACTGGAGTTGGTGACTAGTGCTATTAACTCTTGAAACCCTTAGTGAGCCAGGAATATCCTCATCTGCATTCCGGAGAAGAGAAGAATACGTTTTCCAGCCCACCTAGATCATAACTAGTTAGTAATTACTAATTAGATATTTCTGCAGCAAAATGGCCACAACGATATTTCCCAAGACAAAAGTTTCTTAATCTTATTATAATACTAAATAGTAAACGGCCAATCTTACTAGCGGGTCCATTATGTGTCGACAGAAGAGCAGCCTCATGGCGTGAAATATGTCCCAGACCGGTTTGCAGGGCGCCACATGACTGCTTGTCGCCGTCAAGACGTAGTCACGGTATTGGTCGACGTAGCTGATCAAGCGGCGGATATACTCCCTAGCTTTCTAAAACACAAACACAGTAGAGTAAAGCACTTTCCAAGACAGCTGGTTGCCGTCAGGACTGTTCGACATAACTGACCAAGTGGTGGACAATACTCCCTAGCTTTCTAAAACAAACACAGTAGAGTAAAGCACTTTCTAAGACAGTCTGTTGCCGTCAGGACTGGTCGACGTAACTGACCAAGTGGTGGACATACTCCCTAGCTTTCTAAATCACAAACACAGTAGAATAAAGCACTTTCTAAGACAGCCTGTTGCCGTCAGGACTGGTTGACATAACTGACCAAGTGGCGGATATACTCCCTAGCTTTCTAAATCACAAACACAGTAGAATAAAGCACTTTCTAAGACAGCCTGTTGCCGTCAGGACTGGTCGACGTAACTGACCAAGTGGCAGATATACTCCCTATCTTTCTAAAACACAAACACAGTAGAGTAAAGCACTTTCCAAGACAGCTGGCTGCCGTCAGGACTGGTCGATGTAACTGACCAAGTGGCAGATATTCTCCCTAGCTTTCTAAAACATAAACACAGTAGAGTAAAGCACTTTCCAAGACAGCTGGTTGCCGTCAGGACTGGTCGACATAACTGACCAAGTGGTGGACATACTCCCTAGCTTTCTTAAACACAAACGCCGGCGCCAGTATTATTCTCTGACTCGTAAAAAGCTTAGTCAGTTATCCCAGTGGCGTTCAGCCGTGACAAAGGTAGTAATGGCATGAAATGAGCGATTTGTGTGTGAAGGTTGGGTTTAGGTTTGGATCGAGGATAGATAGGTAGGGGTGGTGAGATTGTCGGCGATTCTGCTGTTGGTCTGGCATAGTTGATTGTCAAGTGTTGGTAAATTTTTATTCTACTAGGAATGTTACATCTAGGTTTTTTGTTTTTATACATGTTTTGTCTTCTAGGCTTATCAACTAGTGTTTTTGTACATTTTTTATTTTTAGCTTATATTATATATTTATATATAGTAAATAGATGCTCAACTACGCCAGCCATGGTCGTTTACGGTGTCGTTGTTCAGTCGGGTCATACTGTCTAAGTCCTCTAACAAGTTCGTTCTCGTGCGTTTCAGTCTGGTCGTATAACTTTTTGTTTCTGTCCTGGTATATTTCTTGTGGTTGACGGTAGTTTGTCATCGTGTGTATGTCGGCATTACTAATTTATATGTCTGCACCTGTGAGTGTCCTTAATATTTTGTTCTGTATTACCTGAAGTTTGCGAGTGTTATTTTTGGAGACATAGCTCCATACTACACAATTATAAAGAATGACGGGTTGAATTATTTGCTTTCATAGTAGTATTTTAGTGGGAATTGAGAGCTGCCCTCCTTTGGACAGTGAGTACAGTTGTATGAATTTAGCCATTACTTTACTATTAGTCTTATCTATATCACTCCTTCAGGTGCTAGTGAGGGAACCCTGCGGTACCTCTGCTTTAATAGTGTGTCTCTGCGATCTTTCGCCGTTCATAACCACCTGGAACGTACGCCGTCTGAGGAAGCTGGCTATCAAGAAGATTAATCATTTTGGGTAGTTGAATTTTATTAATTTCTTAATAAGTACAAGGTGCCAAACTTAGTCTAAAGCTTTCTAGACGTCTAGGAAGATAGCTATTACGTATTTATTTTCTTTGAATGCGTCAGTTACATCTTCTACTATGCTTAATGTGGGATGGGTGGTGGAATGGTGGTTTCTAAATCCGAACTGAAGGTTTGGAATAACGCCTAGCCTATCGTTTATTGTTTTCAGTCTTTTGAGAATTAGTCTCTCAAATACTTTACTCAAAGTCATTAGTAATCTTATTGGCCTTCTGTTCTGAGGGAACATTGGGTCCTTACCAGGTCTGGGGATTGTTATTACCCTAGCCAGCTTCCAGTCAGCCGGGAAATAGCAGAGCGTCAGTAATGAGTTTAGTAGTCACAATAGCCCTATTACCGCTCTGCCTGGCATTTGTTTTAAGATCTCGTTAGTCAGGTAGCCGTGTCCTGGTGATTTTTTCCTAGGTAGGTCCTTTATAGTGGTGGTGAGCTCGTCCAGAGTGACTACCTCTGCCCTGGTGTCATTCGGTCCTTCCAGATAGTCCCCGACTGTTCTAGTCATGTCTGTGGTAAAGTCGTGATCTTGTGGCTCGTAGTTAGGTTTGAACTGTTTCTCTAAAAACACGGGTATGGCTTCAACTATCTCTGTGCTTTCGTAAATCATGCCATATTCCCCATGAATAGCGGGTAGGTTTTTTTCCTGGTAGTTCCCCTGAGTTGTCGTGTTACTTTCCACAACTTGTCTTTGTCAAGCGCGGCCTTGGTGACGTAAGTGTCCCATCTGTTCCGTCTGATGTCCTTGACTCCTTCCTCACTTGGGCTCTGAGTCGGTTGTAGGTCGTCCTGTGATGTGGGGTTCTGAAAGTCTGCCAGTAACGTTTCTCTTCCTGTGTATGGGCTATAAGAAAGTCCAATGGATTCCACTTTGAAAAATCTCTGACTTATATAAGGGGTCGAACTAGAGACGTAGCTGTGTTCTTAATGCCCACCTCCAACCAGTCCAGGCCCTCTTATAGACCTGGCGGGGTCGCGTCTCAACGCTCCCAGCCTTTCTGCTATTCGTCACTAATTTTGAATTCGAATCAATAAGAGAATGGTAGGTTTAAAAATTGGAATAATGTTTCCGGAGCTATCTCTATCTCTCTTACTAAGGATTGGTGAACACAGGATGACACAAAACCTTTCGAAACATGATGAAACCATGACACAAAAACGTTTCAACGATTTTTTTTTTCCAACTGAAACATGATGAAGCAAAAACACATTTAAACAAAGAATTTCCAATCTGTGAGGAAGTGCCATGACAAATGTTTTAACTTCACTCGAGTAATGGGCTGGATAGAAAAAAAAAACAAGAATTATCATCACAGTTCAAAATTTTGAAGCAGATTAGCTTCACGTGGACAGAGTTCCCAGCTTTGAGCATGCGCAGTGGCGCATTTTTCACGAAAAAATTAAACAAATCGTAAAAAACATGGATGTAGGGAGGATAACTGCTCTGTTTCAACATGTCTTGTCATGTGTCATTGCTTTTGTTCCGTCTTGTGTCAGGCATTGTACAGTGACTCATTTGGAAGCATGTAGTCTATGGCTGGGTGCGCCCCCCTAAAAAAGCACAGAAAAACAAAGCAAAATCAACTTCCCTTAAAGTAAAACGTTTTTGCTTTAAATTGTTATTTATTGGCTCAAAACATGTTTTCACACACACAAAAAAACACACATCTTTTGCGGCAGATCGAAAAAGCACAGAAAAACAAAGCATTGGAGAGAATGGAGACTGCAGGGTTTCAGTAGCGGTAAAATGTCTTACGAGGACGTTACTGTGGTTATGTGGCAGTAGTTGTTGAATTCTGAACAACATCCTGAAAAGTTGTTGGGTGCACCCATTTAAATTGATATTCCCTGCCAAAGTAACTATCTTGCACTAACACGATCACCTTATCAGCGTCTAGCTCCATGACAATCTATTACAATACTGGGCGTGCGCACACTGTAACCGAGATCGTTGGGATGGTTGGCGCATGCGCAAACAGATATGTTCTCCCTCATACCATCACCCCCGCCCAGTGTTTCGGTTTCAGGCATGGTTACTTTATATTCTGAAAATTGAAAAAATGACACCTTGACACGGGAATCGAACCCGGGACCTTCGGATTAGTACGCCAATGCTAAGCCGAAGGTCCCGGGTTCGATTCCCGTGTCCAGGTGTCATTTTTCAATTTTCAGAATATGATATCTTTGAGGTAGTATCCTCTCTAAAATGCATTAACAATAGCTTCGGCTATTTGTTTCATCAATGGTTACTTTTGCTTTGTTATTCTTTTTTTGGTGGTTTTTATTTTGTGAATGGCACCAAAACAATTGGCTTTAAAGCCCTTTTGGTTTTGAATAACCGGTGTGCGGCAGTCCCATTTGAATTCATCGAATTAATTATTTCGAGGCATAATAAATTAAAAACACTTGATTTATTTTGTTGTGCACCCAGCCTAAGTGGGATGACACACGATGAAACATTATGACACAAAAATGTTTTGTTTCATCATGTTTCTTAACGTTTTGTGTCATCCTTGATGAGCCCGGCCTAGGCGTTCCTCTGTTGACCAAGGTTCGCTAGCCTTTTAGATCACCCACAAAGAAGGTAGCAATGTAGTCTCAGTCTACCCATGAAGGGAGTAGTCTTACCTTGGCAGATTACACTATAAACCTTTCTTATAAGTTATACCATGGTGGGATGAAGCTAGGTATGTTTGTTACCTTACAGGATAGACAAAGGTCACATTGTAGTGGCTATTCTAACAAGTCACAAACACTAATGTACCTCTCAAGCTGTCAGACACCTCACCTCACTGGATGGTTTGAACTGGCCAATAATCGCACAGGATTGTGCTTAGATTATTAGATTAATACAGTTTTTCTCCTATTTTCTGACGGTCATAAAATTATGTCGAGTGGAGGTACATACTTTAATAAGGCATACAACATCTAGAACAGTTTTTTTTAAAAATTTGGATTTCATTATATACCTGGTGGGCGATACTGGAGCCCTGGTTGTTGATGAAATACTGAATAGTCTTGAGATGTGAAAGCGACTGGTTCACTTGACGCTGGAGAGGGTTAATCTGGACCTCTAGAGCAGTCAGCTGGTACACCAAATCTTCCTACACACATGCACATGAACTAACAATATTAGTTTCGCGATTAAAACTGCTAACACATAGGATAACTTTACTTGAAAATATATTTTATACTTGATAAAATAGTTAGCTATTGGCAAAAAATTCTCTAAGAATACTCATTCAACATTTTTTTGGGGGGGGGGGGGGGGGGGCGNTCCCCTATTACTGAGATTGGGTAAGTGCTGTACGATTATTTCTACAAAATTTAGGCCCTACTATTTACATTTTTGAAGATTAAAAAAAAAGATTATTTTTTATTTTCAAAGTATATGTTATAAATGGAATAAAAAAGTGTTTGGACTACATAAATGTGTTTTTCACAATAAAAGAACACTATCTACATATTAAATTTCTTTCATTGAGTAAATAAACTTTACACAACGAATTGCTACCTCCGAAATTACAGCTGTTTTATTTCGAGGTCATTAACACTTAAGGTAATCTAACTAATATTTCATGAGTCAGCCTTTTTCTATAAAACTGGAAAACTTGTTGAATAAATTAACTCGATAAATCTACAATGGTCAGACCTGTTCACTCCTATTGGGGTTAGGGTGATTGAGATATTACATTCCACTAGGACTGATGCTTAGAATAAAAGTATATTATTTTGGCACATTATACAATTACATTATTTTTATATTAGAGTTAATGCATGAATCCTCTAATGAGCTGAAATGATTTGATTTAAATTATCTTGAAGTTGGATATAACACTAGAATTATTTTTACTAGTTTGGTGAAATTATTCATAATATCGTCTCCTAGAAAAGTTCGCAGTGACCTATAATGTTTTTTACCCGTGGCTCTGGTGTCTTAGACTTGGCTCACAGATTATCTCAAGAAGAATAGTAGTACTTTAAGTCTGAAGGTCCTGATTTCGGAGCCCTGTATGGGCATATGTTTTAAATAGTGATGGGTATTTCTAATCACCTATTTCTTAAGGATATTGGAGAATAAAAAAACCAATTTGAGATAAAAAAAAATTAATTTCAAATTTTCTCTCTGAATTATTTTATAACCACTATAATGTTTGCTTATTCAAACATAATTAGAGGATTAACATAACAACTACATCTCAGATTATTATTTTACTATTTAACTGGATGTAAATTAGTATCATACTACAAATGTTATCATTAAATTACTATTTATATTTTTATAGAAACAAAATTATTCATGCAAACTAAATCAGAAGTGAAGAAAAAAATGGGAAAGTTAATCTATAATGCTTATTATTTTTATAAGATACGGACAAGAAGAAATTCAAAACCCGATGGTAAAATGAAAATTCGAATTCGAGAAAAAGTAGAGTCAACCCATCTCTGACTTTAAATAGTCATTATATTAAGTGGTCGTTCCAAATTTGATATGAACTAAGCTGTGACACGAAGATGTAACCTTAGCCAGTCACTAAAATAATACTAATAATAATAGTAATCATCATCAACTGTTTCCAGCCTGTAGCCGGGTCAGTTTAGTAAAATGCCTCCATCTCCCTCTATCCTTCCACCATTTTCCCTCCTTTAATCACTTTAATTCTTCTCTCCCTTGCACACTTTTAGTACCTGCTCCTCCCATCTCTTTCTTGGTCTTCCTTGCGGTCCTTTCCCTACATACTTCATCTCCATTATTCTCTTTGGTATTATATCCTTTTCCATCCTTGTTACATGCCCACACCATCTCAGTCTTGCTTCCTCTTCTATCTCATGTACTCTTACTCGTTCTCGTATAGCTTCATTTCTAATCCAGGGAAGAGTGTTGGTTTAAAGATAACTAATACAGTAGTCCCATGGCTTCTTTGGTGCTGACTAACAGCTTACAGCTGACTTCTGACAGTTAATATTTGGGTATATACATAAATTTTGGCCGTCAGAAGTGACAGCTGCTAAACACATGTTTTTGCATATAATCTGGTTCGACGTAGGGATACGTAATTTGGTCTGGTAACTTTTTAAAGCTGTCAGTCAGCACCAAAGAACCCATAGAGCTACTGTATACTACTGTACAATAACATTTGCTGTACCTTTCTTTGTTCAAGAGGTTGGATATGACTGACCACCAGACGTCTAGTCCTGGAGGCTAACGTCTCCATTCTTGAAGCTGTCGCTAGATCCTTGATTTGATTAGCGACGCTCTCCAATTGATTGGAAAAGGAAGATAAGTCCTTACCCGTGATTTGTCCAGAGAACTGTCAAACGTAATAAGCACATCAAATATGTATATGTAATAAAATATTTGTTAAGTGGTTTATCACTTTACTCAAGAATATTAGATTATTTTGTTTTGAATATAGTAATGATACAATAAAGATTTAGTGTATTTCTGTAATCAAATAATAAAGTTGATTACATTACCCCAGAATATTAGATTATTTTGTTTTGAACATAGCAATGATCCAATAAAGATTTATTATATTTCTTTAATCAAATAATAAGGTTTATTACATTAGTCCAGAATATTAGATTATTTTGTTTTGAACATAGCAATGATACAATAAAGATGTATTGTGTCTCTGCAATTACATAATTGACATTAGTTCATTAGCCTTGGGGATTAGCCATTACTTATTACCAATCAGAGGAGGAAGGGTCAAAATAATTGTTATGTTACTTGAAGTCTGCTAAAAAGGAAAATGGAAAATAATGCAATATATTTGCATAGCTCTCGGACATCTGTGTAATAGACGCCATTTTCCAAAATGATGGCTGACAACAACCTTAATGTATCATTTAAAGCCCATGGAGACGTTAGTAATAACTAAGATAAAGTGAATTTTTTAATTTGAAAGATAATAAATAGCATAAGATAAAAGGATATATTAACAAAGATTCACTAAATTAAGTAAATTAAAAATCATAGAAAATCAAAGTCAAAAGTTAAAATATATTTTACTTATTTTCTATGTTTAACCCCTTATGTTTTATGTATATCATTTATACAAATGTTATTTG
Source organism: Timema californicum (assembly GCA_902141385.1). Classification (NCBI taxonomy): domain Eukaryota; kingdom Metazoa; phylum Arthropoda; class Insecta; order Phasmatodea; family Timematidae; genus Timema; species Timema californicum. Next base: position 70,380 of record CABFOW010002939.1, read on the forward strand.
ACTAAATAAATGTTCACTAAAACATATATAATATATTAATTTTAAAATAATAGAATTTTGTTTAACTTTTGTTTAACATAAGGATGATGAAAGGCAAAAGAATCGCTAACGCTTAAGTACAATACACAGTCGCGTATTTTACTAACATTGATGCGTTATCGTGTTGACATTTTAAATGATTTTTAATACCTTTTATGAGGATTCTGACAAAATAATGGCTGCAAATACTTAATTATATTATATCATATTAATTAAGTGACAGAGTGAAAACTTATTATTTGATCTGTTCAATTTTTTTTATTTAATTTAGGTATAAATGTTGTTCTTATTTTAAAATATGTTGTTAACGATGAAAATTATACTGTGCTAGCAGTTTGACCCATTTTTTCAAGAGTAAATTGCATGGAAACTATATCAAATTAGGATGTTCAACATTCAGATATTAGCTCTTCTATGGTTCTTCCCTGTATTATCCTGAGCTAACTTTGGCGATCTCAAACCAATTATGACCATTACTTACTTAATTAATGGCATTAAGAACTCAAAAGTTAATTGCCGCACTTACAAAAGTAGGCCACCTATCCTTATCTTGATCTATCTCTATAGAGTCCACCTCATTACACCATATCTCTTTCAGATCCATTATAATGTTATCCTTCCATCTGCCTCTAGGTCTTCACATTGGTCTCTTTCCATTGGGTTTACCACTCAATACCCTGAACACGGTTCTAGAATTTCCCATTCACGCTGCATGCCTTTACCACCCTAATTTACGAGACTTGATTATCTTAACAATGTCTAAACATAAGATTATTTATAAAAGTGGACACAATGAAAGTACAAGTCCACCGCGGCTATTTCCATGAACACATCATTACCGCATTTTGTGTTTTGTTTGTTATTAATAGGTTTTATAATTGTATTTACATATATTGAACTCATTTTAGGAATGTTGATAACAACATATTACATATCCAGCCAAAGGAGGTATGATGTAATTGGTACTATTTGCTAGAACATAACATAACTTAAGGAAGTTGCCTACCTGTGACGTAACGGCTAGTCAAGATAGTGTGTGTTTCCAATGTTAATGTATTTACGTTTTATTCGCCTAGGTTTAAAGATATATTAATAAAACAAAGCACATAAATTCTTAAATAATTCTAAAAATAGTACTACGTCATCAAAAAAGTTATTCTTTTGACCCTAAATTAGTTTTTTTTATTTGCAGACGTATTAATTTTAAAATCGTCTACAGCTTAGGCTATTTGGTATATTCCCATAAATGAGCAGTAGGAATATTTCTGCAAGGATGTAGATTAAAAAAATCCATAAGAGTATAATCTATATAGAATGGGGAACAAGAAAAAGATAATTTTGAAAATAAAGTCAATGCTGTCCAGGATCAATAAGTAGATCGAGTGTGTGAACTTGTCACAAGAAGAGGGAAAGTGTTATCAGCTCATGGACAAGATACCTAACAGGGTGAACTAGTTAGTTTTAATCCCTTTATTTATATTGGTGGCTAAGTGCGTCAAAAAGATGTAACCCACCTTGCGAAACAGCTTCAAAATCACAAAGTATCATAGAAAACACGATTAAGTCCCTTGGCCCTGTCGAGTGCGAGTCTAGAACCTATTTTGTGGTACGGTGGTTGGGAAGGTGAAAAGAGTGGCGTGGGTTCACAACCGACTAAAGTATCCTTCCGCGCCAACAAGAATAGATGGATCATGAAAACCGGACAGGTTTTGTGGAAAAATCATACGTTTGGAAATATTATCTTTCTCGAGAACGTGTTAAATGTTTATGTTAATATTTTCAACACCCCTTCAAAGATAATGCATCAATGTTTATTAGGTGTTATATTTTCATATTTTTTTGTTATGAAGCCGGCAGTTTTCTATTGAGAAATGTCAATTTTTTCGATATTTGATCACTGTTAACATTATAGAGGAAGTGTTTACATAAAAATTATAACTTAATCAACATGCTTATTTTATTGTAAAAACCGTTTCCGAAAAGAAAATGGTGAAACAATAAAAATTCTTAAAGATAACCGTTTGTTCCCATGGCTCTACATTTCCCCACCTAATGAAAAGAGCCAATCGCTTTTTCTTTTACACCACGCTACCTGTTCAGGTGTATACTAATTATACTAAAGAATTAGGGACGAGGAAGGTTGAATTTAAAGGAAGTGTACCCGTATTTGCTTGTAGAAAGAGTGAGAAACCATTTCGGTAAAACGACCTTTAGTACACCCGACCGGGGATTTGAACCCTGATATCCCTGTCATCAACAGTCTTGTCCAATATTAGAGTGATGCCTTAGACCATGTGGCCACCGAGGTTGGGTTTTGTTGTTAGTTCTAAATCGGTTGATCCAATGGTTTTGACCGATTGGCACTTGAGTGCTCTACCTGTGTCCTGTAGCTGGTGAGATTGACGGCGGAAGTGGTCACCAGACTGGTGAGCTGACGCTGGAGGTAAGGGGTGAGCAGTCGGAGGTCGGTGAGGTTCACCTCGAGGTTAGCCAGCTCGGTATGGAGGGTGTCCCAGCTACGATGGTTGGACGCTGCGTCCACGTCAAACACTCGGTGCAAGCGGAACGCCTCGTAGGTCGGCCTGTTGTCCTGGCACTCCCTTAGAGATAGAAAAAAAATACCCGTTAAATTTTCTTGTATAAATTTTAAATCATTCAATAATAAGAGAAAAGTATGTATTTATAAAGAATATGACTAGAAAATATGTGAACATTAGACCTTGCTTTCTGCATTTAAAAATACTAACAACATCATTCTCTTAACGTTACTACAGTATTAAGATTTCTCCTTAGATTTCAAGTTGAAACATCTCTTATATTGTTTCTCCTTGGATTGAAAGTTGATATTTTCATGTTATGTTCAAGTTATACAGACAATAAACTAATAATACACTCAAAAGTACATTATATTCATAGAGAATAAATTGAGTACGCATGGTTTAGTATATCAGTCCCATAATATATTTCAAACTTTAAAAAAATATATCTTAGGTATTTGATCGATTGCTTGGAGTTATAAATTTAAATAACTAGCGATAATCTATTGAATGAAAATCCCTTTGAGTGACCGCAATATTTAAAATTTGTAATTAGATTAAAAACTATATCCATGCATCGTTCTACTAAAGTTTAAAGTATATCCCTACCAAATTTCACTAAATTTGGTCATCGTATTTGATATTTTATCGTGGAACAAATAATATAAACATATTTACATATATGTATTGTTTAGCCATATGGAATATGCCATATTTATGGGGAAAAAAATCCTAAACTAGAAGAAAATTAATCCAATAATTTGTCAGAGCAATGTACACAAATCACTCTACCTCCTGTTTTGAAAACAAAAGGGAAACATCTTCTCAGGAAATCAGACATTTTGTCTGTTATTATTATTATTATTATTATTATTATTAGCACCGCATCTTAATACCGGCTCGGATTATACGCACTTACGCTAATATGTAATGGTAGGGTGATTGTGAGATGAAATAGAGGACCAACAGTTTAACGTGGAATCCGAACCACGGTGGAGGCCTGGCATTCCCCACATATCACAATATGTCTTATCAGAGGTGAAGGAAGGGTTTAGTAATCAGATAGATCTGTGCCGAGACCAAGGATTGAACCCCGAACCCCCAGCACAGAAGTCCGACACCTTACCCCTAGACCACCAGGTCACCTACTTTTGCCTGTTGGAGACAGGCCTACCCCTTAGTAGTTTATAAACGTACTTGTGCATGCAGTATCCAGAAATATGACTTTGAACTTTCTTACGATCACACGAGTAATCTGGGAAGGACTTAATAGTGTTAATAATAATAATAATAATAATAATATTTAGCACCACGTCTTACTACCCGTTAGGGTTATACGCTTTAAGTGCCAATTACGCTAATGGATTAGGAGTTGGGAAGGTTGAATTAGAGAAAGTGAACCCGCATTTGCTTGGATGGAGAGTGGGAAATCATTTAGGAAAAACCACCCCCAGTTCACCTGACCTCCCCGTCCTCAGAAGTCTGGCTCAACACGACAAGCGCGTTAGCCAACTACGCCACCGAGGTGGGTCTTGATAGTGTTACTACACAGCAGGCCACGGAACTCTCCACTGATGATGGTTGATATAAATAACCGTGTACTCACATGAGCACCTCTCTAAGAGGCACGTTCATGGTCTCGTTGCCGTACAACATATTAGAAAAGAAACCTCCACCCCTGCGGTAGAACACCCCGGGCTCGTCCACAAGCCTCGTCAGCGTCCGGAACTCTGGCTCGTCGTACAAAGGCCGACACACGAAAACTTCACCGTGTCCTCCCACCAGGAGCGACACTAGCGCTAGCAGCCACAGTCCCAGGGATAACAAGCACACGACCACTGTCGAGCTAGAGAAAACACAAAACACATTTTGTGTATGGCACACTGACTGAATTATCATCTCTGAGGCAACTGCATGGTTACTATTGGGAAACAACACTGTCATGTCCTTGTTTTCATGATCAAATACAAGGTGGGGCTGAAACAATTAGACGATATGTAACTTGAAAACTAACACTTTAATTGGAAAGTAAATATTCACTAGCTAAATAATAGTAAACTACACACTAAACGTTTTTAAGAAATGCCACCCAGGTGAGATACACCGAACGTCAGGCAAACCTCAGCCATCGCTTTCTTCAGCAAAGCTTGTTTAATTGTTTCTGCCCCACTCTGTATAAGACAAGTTTCACAAAGCTGGTTCATCGAGGTTACCAGTAGTTCCTTCTGACCCCAGCATACCACCTTCCGGGCTTCGTACTGAAAACGCATAGGCCGAATTTTTGTACAGGTTTTGGAGTATATCAGAAGAGCACAAGGTAGGAACATCAAAAGCTCACCAATGTAGCCTTTGAGTTCCATATGGCATCAATGATTGTTGTTTCGTTCAAGAACGACACATCTCTATTTCAAATTTGAGTTTTATTGTGGTTTTAATATTAGCTGACCTAACATAACCCTATGATAATTATTGTAAGTAGTTGCTTACAATACATGTTTGCCATGTTGACATATAGCGCAGATGTTGTCGTTTTATTTCCTTTGCGCTTTTTGATCCTTATCTTCGTTTTGCTATGAGATTTCTCCCTTTCATATGATTTCACTGTTTTTCGCACCTTTCGTTATAACTAAAAGCGAGGAGCTTTGTCAACAGTTAATCGAGAGAGAGCAGAAATAAATCTTTTCTCTATAAGACCTGTAGATAGTTCTCTCATAGTTGATATATGGTATAGAAGAGAAATATCCTAATACTACGGTATTTATGTTGGAAATGGTGGATCTGAATCCTCTAAACCCCTGAAGACATCCCTATTTGTGTTGTAACTGGGGGTATTTCCCTACAAGTTAGCTCATCTCGAGAACAAATGAAATAATCGAGTCTTATTCAAGCTCGAGAAATATATTACAATATTTATACTACAAATATTTCAAGTTTTATTTTGGAAATTGATTCATGCATAAACAATAAATGCAAATACAAAAATTGTAAAAAAAAACCCCAAATTTGGATTTTTAAATACATTTTAATCAGTTGTGTATTGTCATATGTATTTTTTGCTCAGTCTAAATTAAATATTAACGGACTCTGTTCCCAATCACATAATAACACAAAATAAGTTCTCAAAATTCTATATTCTCAAATCTTTCGAGCATTGAAAAAATATTTTGAATCAAGTTCAAACAACAACTAAAACTCTTAATTTTTGAGTTCTAACGCACTCCTAATCATTGTAACCAAATTAAAACATAACTTTTAACTTTAGTTGTTTGAGAAAGACTACACCTTAGTTTATAAGCTTAGTATGCACCTGGAAACATTGTTGCTCAACTGTCGCCCAACTGTTACCCAACTGTCGCCCAACTGTCGCCCAACTGTCGCCCAACTGTCGCCCAACTGTTACCCAACTGTCGCCCAACTGTTACCCAACTGTCGCCTAAATGTCACCCAACTGTTACCCAACTGTCGTCCAAATGTCACCCAACTGTTACCCAACTGTTGCCCAAATGTCACCCAACTGTCGCCCAACTGTCACCCAACTGTCACCCAACTTTTACCCAACTGTTACCCAACTGTATCGCCAATATAGGAAACAGATTGTTGGCAAACATTAAAGAAACATTGTTTCGCGTCCAGCCCACAATGATAAAACATTTGTTTCCTGTACAGAGTTCAGTTGAGAGAAAGATGTCTGTTGAGGATGCTGCTGCTATGGCTTGTTCTTTATATGTAGTTATGAGCTGTTCAAGAAGACAGAAAAGAAGAAAACGGAGGTGGGTCTATAAAGTGTTTCTAAATGGTTCGTACTATACAAATAAGCTTCTGACAGAACTGAAGCTGGAAGACCGCAGTGGTTTTAGGAACTTCACTCGCGTGTCTCCTACAGATTTAGAAGTTATATTACAAACAGTTGGTCCCAGAATAATGATAAAGAGACACAAGGTTTAGACCAGCAATCTCACCTACTAGCCCACGTTGCTTGTTGTCGGAAGTGTTGGCCAACATTGTTTCTTGTAGCCCATTTGAAATGGATAGCGGGAAACATGTTTTGCCCACTGGGAACAGTTGAAAAACTGTTGGAGAACAGTTAGCCAACTGTTTCCAAAATTGTTTCTAAAACAAGAGCTACATGCTGGCAAAAAATGTTTCCGTGGAAATGTTTCTTAGTGTGTACTAGGCTTAACAATTTTCTTTGATTTCTGAACTGCGACATTTCACGTTAAACGTCCCTGTAAATGGGCTAATTTAAACATTTAATATTTTTAATGATAAAACTTAAGATTTTATTTCTATAGGTGCATGTTTACATCTTTAATCTCCATTATGGTGTGACTCATATGGGGAAGATACAAGGGAAATATACCTCAGCCAATACTTGTTTTTAAATAATTTAAATATGATCGAGACTTCTTTCATTAAATGCATTAAAAGATCTAATTATTGTCAAACAGATAGCAGCACTGACTCAAATTAGAAAGCTGAGATTAACGGCCAGAGGATTTGTTGTGATGACCACGTGAAACTGTATATCTGCAAAAGTAGGCACTATCTTCACCAAAATACAACGGCTGCTTGGGTGGTATGACTCAATTTGCAGGTTGACACCATGGAGTTATTATTATTATTTGCTTAATGTTACTACTTTTTAAATACTTATGTTTTACTACTCTCATATTATTTATTTATTATTTTTATTATCCATCATTATTATGTCCTTTTTTTGTAATTATTCATCAGTATTTAGCTATTATTTATTTTATTTTGTTTTCATACGTGCTTTTGTGCTTTCCACCGCTGGCTTGTCATAGGTCTCACGATTGTTGACCAGCACTATAATAAATTAAAGTGAAATTGAATTGAAATAATACTAATAATAATAATAATAATACTAGTAATAATAATAATAATAATTATTATTACTATAAGCTGCAGCATAGAATGACCAATCAAAGAAAGCTTGCTACCTTTCAGGGAAAATGGAAGGTACATACAAACATACTTGAGGCAAACATTATAGGAATGAATATTTATTTAGTAAAGTAAATACTCACGCTGTCAGGACAGGCGTGGCCTTCTCTTGAAGCCCACAGCAACCGCAACAAAGCCCCCCTAACAGCAGAAGCCATATCAGCAACATGGTTACAGCCGCGCCTGTATACAGAACATACGGAATTTATAGACACAGTAAACCTGGTCTTAATCCGAACATTAACCTGGCCACGTATCTGGTAAATCTAGACTATACGAGCTTGATGTTTAGTTCGCGTGTTCACCGACATGGTCGTAAAGGTTGTCAATAATTATAAGTAATTATTCGAGTACTTATCTTCAACACGGTATTAATGACACTAATAAGAAAATACATAGCAGTGATGAATAAAAAATAGTACTTTAGCTCCGGTCTACAAGTGCATACAGTAGCTCCATGGCTTCTTTGGTGCTGACTGACAGCTTTGAAAAGTTACCAGACCAAATTATGTATCCCTACGCCGAACCCTATGATCTGCAAAAACATGTGTTTAGCAGCTGTCACTTCTGACAGTAAAAATTTAGGTATATACCTAAATGTTGACTGTCAGCTGTCAGATGTGAGCTGTCAGTCAGCACCAAAGAAGCCATGGGGCTACTGTACTTACCCGAAACGCTGATCACGTGGTCTAAAATATCATGATTGCAATATACTGGGTTGCTGATTATGGGTAATCGAGGTTATAATCTTGCCGGTTGCACTGGAAGTTGATCTCCCACATGATTTTTTTTTTAATTTAGCACCGCGCCTTACTACCCGTTTGGGTTATACGCTCGCATGATATTGATTATTTGTGTGTTTATTCATACCCTCTTCATGCAAATGCGTGTTCACATGATCTAAAATTACCGTCCTCATCTTTGCATTTATACAGTAGATTACTATATGTTTCGTTAAAAATAGGATTAATTAATTTTAATAAAATTGAACATTATGGATTGTTCAAATGTTATAAAGAGGTAAAAAGATCCTTATTGCATTTAACAACCCGTTAGGATTATACTTATGTTAATAACTTTAATGCCATAAAAACGAGGATGGTAGATTTTGAGAGTAAATTTAGCCGAATTTGCATGGATGCATATTAAGACCCTGGATACAGTACACTCGATCGTAATTCGATTTCCAACAGCTACATGAATAACAAACCAGACTAAAGAAGGTTTAAATTTAGACCACGTGCCTACCGATAAGGGATTAATATTGCTCCAAGCTAGTCATTAAATATAAATCTCCACCAATGTTTAAAGATGTGTTTTAAAATAATCTGAAAATAATTTTTTTTCATGCCATACAACTATTATTTATCTAATTTCAGCCATGCCTATTTATGACGGGGAGATTAGGGTTTACATCCCGGTTGGGTCTACTGAGGGTGGATTTTATAAATAGTTTCCCACTCTCCTTCTACGCAAATGCGGGTAGAGAATCCCTAAAATGTTTCCTATCTCAGGCCTACCCAATTAGAGTAATTATCATATTATATGTGTATAACTTGAACAGAGTTTTAGACATAGTGATTAAAAAAAATTCCGCCATAATAGTCAACACAACAAACATACCTACACTTTAATGTGAGATTGTAAGGGAAGCGAGATAAGTGCAATTTTTTCGAAGTTTTTATATAAAAACACTTGTTTAATTAAAATAAATCAAATACTTTCCCAATAGAAACATAAGAGTTTAGTTTTCTTCACATGGTGATATCAACAGTTGTTGAATATCTCTCAGAGATGTTTTTGAAGTTTAATGAAAATTTTTTATCTTAATTTTAAAAGTTTATAATATAATGTCGCTATGCTCGCGGCATATATTCAGGAGTTGTTGGTATAGCCTTGAGAAGAAAAATTAAACTATATGTTTAAATTATAGCGATATTTTATTAATTTTGGCAAAAAAAAAAAGTTTTGCTATAAGAACTACCAAAAAACATTGATCTGTTCTCGCGGCCCCCCCTCCGCCCTAGTAAATGATAGCGTCAATCAATATCACTGATGTTGAACATTATTTTTGCTTTCAACTGATATACGAAATACTCGTTAGGGTCAATCCAACTATATTTTTTTGGTCAAGCAAGGCCTTGCGTCGTGCCGCGCGAAGCTGGTTGCGGCGAGGCTCCTAGAGTCTCTCTCACCCAGTCCTGCGAGCCAGCGCCACCGCTCCATGTCGGCAATTCTTCGAACTAACTGTAACGTTTTGTCGCGGGCCTCTTCTACTCGGACGGTAAGGTCTCGCGTCACTGCGTCCAACGACCAGACCGTGTCTTCTACGCGCGCGCGCTGCCGACTCAGCTGTCGATTGAGGGCTGAAACAAAACAGAGCAAGGGATGTGGGTGGTATCGAAATAAAAGTATCGATAGCAGTAAGTATCGTTATCAATATTTTAATCTGAAAAAAAAAATATCCAGTATTTATCTCGAATTTTGAATAATAATAATAACAATAATAATAATAATAATAATTTTATTTTCATATTTATTCAAATGCTGAAAATTATAGTGATTTAACCATATATTATATATTATATCTAGTATATTTAGGTCCATCGCGTCTATGTTATGTGAACTTGAAAGATAGATAGTATTATAAAAAACTTTACCATACCAAAATGCCCGTGAAAATTTAGCTGATGGAAAGTAATTTAATAGCTGAATATAATTAGTAATATATTTTTTCAATCTCTTTTGTACCCTTCTTTAACCATAGTAAATATTTAATCTAAGTATGAGTGAAAAGAACGAAAAAGTTGTTTCTTTCGATACCGATCCGATACCGCAGTGTGAGTACTAATATCAGTCAAAAGTATCGATTAAAAAAATACAACTATCGAAAGGAAAATATCGATATTAGTAAAGTATCGCTACTTTTTTCACATTCCTAAACAGAGGGTTCTATTATACTTTATAAATTGTAGCAGGGGTGACAAAGTAGGTTTTTCGTAAGGCACCCATTGAAAATTAAACATACTTAGGCCACATTTCAAAAAAATAAATATGTATATTGTCAATTACTTAAGGTGAGGTTGTAGGGGACGCGAGTTAAGGGCAGTATTTTGTTGCAGTTTATGTCAAGGGTGTCCTGGAATTTAAGGAAAACTTTTTCTTTTCATTTAAAAAGTTTCTCAACCAATGCTGCTATGCTCATGACAGATATTCAACAACTGTTGATATCACAATGTGGAGAAAATTAAACTCTGTTATTTACTGGAGCAATATTTTGTTTATGTCGAACAAAAAAATGTTTTGCTATAAAAATTGCCAAAACACTTTTTTTCACGTTCCCTACACTCCCAAACTAAGTAAAAATATTTCAAAATTAGCACCTTTACATTACAATAAAAAAAGAATAAACCCTTATAAAAACAATAAGAGTACATGTTTTGGGGAACTAATCCATTTCTAAGAAAGCGTACAGATTTGTTACACCAACCTTGGATCTCATAAAATTATGCAAAATTCCTAAATAACACCTTCCTAAAGATTGTATCCCTACGAAGTTTATAAAATGAAGACTAGGGTAGCATTCGTTGGTACTAATTTCAGTTCATTAAGGTCCTTGACCCTGTCGAGTGCAAGTCTAAACCTATTTTGTGGGATAGTAGCCGGTAAGGTGAAAGCCGTGGCGTGGCTTCACTACCGACCAACGTATCCTTCCACCCACTCCAACAAGAACAGACGGCTCACGGAAACCGTATATGGCGCCAGCTACCGGACAGGTCTTGCGGAAAAATCATACGTTTGAAAATGTAAGTTTTCTTGAGAACGAGTGAAATCTCCATGTTACTATTCTCAACACCCCTTCTAAGATAGTGTATTGATGTTTATTAATTATTACATTTTCTTATTTTTTGCTATGAAGCCGGCAGTTTTCTATTGAAAAATTGTCAATTTTATCAATATTTGATCACTGTTAAAATTATACAGGAGGTCTGTATATAAAAAGTACAATTTAATCAACATGCTTTTATTGTTAAACAACCCATTTTCGAAAATAAAATTGCAAAACAAAAAAAAATCTTGAAGATAGCCGGTTGTTCCCATGGCCCTGCTTTCCCCCACCTAATGAAAAGGGCCAATCGCCTTCATAGAACTCAAATCAGTAATATAGTTTATTGTGAGAGTGGCTCCATGAACCATGCGACCACTATTGTAGGTAAATTAAGAGACCAAATTTAGGATTAGTAATTAAATTGAACCGATAAAAACACACGATTCGCTTCAGGGGATGCATGATCTAACAAGCTTATCTCACAGTAGACTAGACTTTCGATGATGGAGATTGAGGTTCGAACCTCAGTCGGGTGAGTTTTACAAAATGGTCTTTCACACGCCCTCCACGAAAATGCAGGTACACTTTTTTTATTAATATAATCTTTCAAATTCATAAAATCATTAGCGTAATTAGTTGGATAGTTAAATATACTACCCGAACGGGTACTAGGCCTTAGACGTGGTACAAAAAAAACACAGATGGATAGATAGAGGAAATAATCCTATTCACTAAAACTATAGCATCTCTAAAAAACGGAGAAGTTATTTCTATCACTTGTATACACATTCTAATGATTTTATTTATTCGTTACCGTTGAGAGTAGCCATAGTAATACTATAAATAGCACATAGGCACATATGTAGAAGACCAAAACCTATTTACATATCTCATTTAACTTAAATAAAGTTGGTAAATTACATTTGGATTCGGGAATCGAACCTAGGTCCTTTGATATAGCACGCTAATACATTGACTACCAAAATATCGAGGACGCATTCCATGCCCAGGGCACAAACAAATAATATACCCAGACACTCAACCTCCAGGTTAAAATGGTTGAGCCCTTGAGCCCTTCAACACTAGGATCGCTGCGGCTAGTCCTATAATCACCCATTATTGACACTACCGAAGCCCAGTGTTGAAGGACTCAAGCTGGAAAAAGGAGCGCAGTGAACCCCCCCGTAAGGTTGAGAGTATGTTTCTTATTTGTCTGTGGCCAAGGGTCATTCTTCATTCAAAACTCAGAAAACACAAAGCCGTGATTTTACCGGTTTTTCTTTACGAGTGTGAACGAAACATGGCTTCTTACCGTAAATGACGAAAATAAATGTAGGGTGTTCAAAAACAGGGTGCTCAGGAAGATATTTGGTCCAAAAATATATGAAGATAGTGGGGAGTGGAGGAGGCTACATAATGATGAGCTGAACACCCTGTACTAATCACCAGACATTGTCGGGGTAGTAAAATCTCGCAGGTTACGGCGAGCAGGTCATGCAGCGCTTACGGGAGTATCTAGAACCACGTTCAAGGTATTGAATGGCAAACCCAATGGGAAAAGACCACTGGGAAGACCCGGACGTAGATGGGAGGATAACACTTGGGTATACCTGAGAGAGATAGGGCGTAATGAGATAGACTGGATAGAATTAGTTCAAGATAGGAATAGGTGGCATATTTTTGTGAGTTCGGTAATGAACTTTCGAGTTCCTAATTCCATAGAGTAACTAACTAAGTATAACCGTGCTCAGAAACGATAAGAGCGTGGATACTTAATCCATCATGATATGCGCACTCATACAGTTGTAATTATACTATCGATAGCATCAAACCTTCTTGAGTCAAAGGTGATATCTCACGATCTTAATTGATCGCTCCAATGTAGATTACTAACTCCGCACATCCATCACAGACTCTGCCTTAAAATATCAGTGAAGAATGACCCTGGGAATGGAGACAACTCCTTAATAGCTCAGTGGTAAAAGCAATAGCGTACAAAGTAAGAGGTCCTGGTTCGATTCCCGAATTCAGGTGTAATTTTACAATTTAAGGAATGTGATATTTAGAGACTTCTATAGCCGTACTTAAGGATTATAGTAGCTTGGATATATTTGTATATTCACTTATATACATAAAATTATGTAGTGAGTCTATTAACATTATTTTAAAAAAACACAATAAATTCTGTTCTATTTGTTCACTGCAGCAAAATTTAATGCTCAAAGAATATCAACGTTAGTCCGTAGCTAGCACGAAATGAAGTTCAGGAGCGTGTTGAGCTTTAAAAAGCACCATATTCATTTCTTCTGTTATGATAGGTCAAACATTTCACTAATCTTGCTGGTTACATAGCTAGGAAGCAAAAGTTGCTGAGTTGCTTAGTATTCACAAAGGGTATTCCAATGAAACGGGATCTCGAAACTTCTCCAGCTTCGTGTATAGTCTAGTTGGAGTCTCAAACTCGTCTCGCAAAATAAAAGAATATAAAAAACTTCATTACAGTCTACTACAGGTCTAGCCTTACACTATAGGTCTTGAATTTATCATTAAAATATATAGACATATGAAAATTACATAAAATTTAAGGGATTACTTATGATTAAAAACGTGGCTTTCAGTGAACATCTATAACATAAGTGTTATTTCAACGCCTAAATGACGAAGAAACAAAATTTTTACTATAAATATTTAACTTACACTTTGAAAACCAAATAATCATAGGAGCTTACGCTTTACATGCTAGCTTAGTCCTAACGGTCAAACCACATGATATCTTGGATATCGATTCATCGACGTGAAATAGTAAATGCCTTTTTTTTCCCGCCTATGTTAGAAATTAACTCGGGCCTCTTAGCTTATAAGTAATAAGTAAGCAGACGTGCTACTTTATAAAATCAAACATATACATATAAACACTACCTATTTATAGGAAATAGATAGATAAAGCAAGAAAAAGAAAAAAGAAAACAGGTATCTGTTTATAAATTACTTCATTGCCACGCAGACTTACGTCAAGCATATTATTTGCCTATTAGACCTATTTGTCAGCATTGGGAAGGTCGGATGGGTTTAGAATGCTGACCCGGTGTACTGAGGGTGATTTTTCATAAATGGTTTCTCGTTCTCTCTCCACGTTAATTTTTTTTTAATGTCCAACAAACTTTTTATTCAGAAATCATCAAAAATTGAAATACAAAATGTAAATTCTACCTTCCTCCTATACCTTCCTTCCTTCCCTATATGAGTCAGAACACGTAAACTATTATCATGGTCTAAGGTTAGAATTCCTTTCTGTGACATATTTTTAAAGCGATATACAGTATATATATATTACATATTTATATAAGTATATTCTTATATATATTAATATAATTATATATTTTAAACATATATATTTCTATGAATATATTTATATATATTAATATAAACATATATTTATACAATCATTTAAATATATATTTATATATTAATTTAAATATATATTTATATATTAATCTAGATATATATTTATATATTAATTTAAATATATATTTATATAAATATATGTTTACACATAATTATACATAAATATTAATATATAATATAAACATACGTATTTTACATATATTTAATAATATTATAATATATACGTTTATATTAATATATAACTTATATATATATTAATTGTGCCCAGAAAAAAGTCGCTTAAGTCAACTTTATTACTTATCCAACCCACAGGGTTGGTTTTATAGTTAAGCCCAGCGTAAGTTCATTATGTTCAGACGTTTTATGATGTTTGTACAAAGTCATAGATCAACTTTAATTTTGAAGAACTCAACAAAACTTTTTTTTCATGACATCGGAAGCCTTGCCTTAATATTTCTCATACATTCATCTACCATCCTAATTATTAAATATAGATTGTGTCTTCATTATTGAAAATTTGTAAACGTTTAATATGATAATCTTGGAAAAGGTTTTATTAAGAATAAATAAAATAAACTATGTTTTTGTAAAATCTACAAAATGTTGTCAAAAGAAATTGCTGTTTTCTAAAATTGCCTCTTATCCTTTGTATATTTTAAAATATTTTTTGGGGGGTAATTTCTATGTGTATGAACTAGTATATAGGTTTTAACACCTGTAAAATCTATATTAATAAAATGAAGAGTTTGTCTGTCTGTCACGAGCGTTGCGTGATATCTACTGCACGTAGAGGTTTGAAATATAAGAATTAGTAATCCTTGAACACGAACATGTACACTCTGAAGAATAAATTTTGATTAGATATTTTATAATTATTTAAAAACAAAAATTAAGAAATATTAATGCCACGATAAAGTTTTCCTACCCCATATCATTCAATTTGTAATGTAGTTTGGTGATCAAGAAGAGTTTGGCATCCAAAATAAACTCTTCTTCTCATGTCACAATTTTATTAATTGTTTTGATTTATCCCTAGTAAATATCTTTTATGTATTAATACCAGTTTTACCTGTATACCTTTTTACCCTGTTCGCCTTTCCCCCCTTTTACCGTTTTCATCCTTTTTACAACCCTTAAACTTTTTACCCCTACATATTACACCGGCGCTAAGCAATGTGATGAAGGTAAAAGGCGTTAAAAAAGGGAAAAAAGATCCAAAATGTCAACAATTATAGTTAACAGCAAATCTAATCAAAAAGGGATTTAAGAGCAAAAGGTTAAAAATAATTAAATTAAAATGTCCAAATAAATTGGTCGACCCAACTTGATGGCGTAGTTAGCTTGCGCGCTAGTTTCGAGTTGAGCTAGACTGTTGAGGGTGGGTAGATCAAGGTTTAAATCTCGGTTGGGTGAATTGGGGTGGGGGTTCCTAAATAGTTTTCCATTCTCCCTCCACGAAAATGTAGGTTCACTTCCTCTAAATTCAACCTTCCCAATCCCTAACCCATTAGCGTAATTAGTAGTTAAGCGTATAACCCGAACAGTTAGTAAGACGCTGTGCTAAATAATAATAAAAAATCAATCTGTCAAAAGTGTCAAAAAGGCTAAAAGGAGAAAAGAATTAACGGGAAAAAAATTACAAAATATTTTTATTGTATTTACTTACAGCCCTTTAAAAACAAATTTTTATTGATGCTGAAACACACTTTCATATTTATTAGCACCGACCGGCAAGAGTTCAAAGTATTGTGAATAGAGAAGTTATAATTTAATCTTCAAAAGAAATGTGAACTTTTAAAACATGATCAGATTATATCTCTTGACATTGTGTATTCGTCAGCCTATCTTCACGTTTTGTATAGCAATATTCTAAACCAATACATCATCAAAATTTAAACATAACTTATGATTTGGTTACTAATCCCTGTGGTTTATTTTATATACTAAAAGTAACAAAGGTACGTTATATAAGCCCCGTTCGAAAAACGGGTACATACGCTATATTCCATTCACGGTAGGAATTACTCTCTGAAAGGTCTTTTTTCCTACCAATATCCTACTATATAGTAGATTTATG